>JAUPMG010285050.1:0-18025 GCA_031762675.1 Pachysandra terminalis | reverse complement strand
AAAAGCCAAATCAGAAAGAATGAAACCTGCTAGTAGGGTTGCATATGTTTGTTGACAAAAAGAAAATATCATATATGGAAAGCTATCAACAATAACCATTTCCCATGTAGAGTATTCGCTCAATCAGAAATGAATCAATCAAAAAAAAAAATACCTGTAACAATTCCCCATATAGAGCATTCTCTCAATCAGAAATGAATCCATGAAACAAACAACAAACAAAAATAAAAAGTAAAAAATAAATAAAAAATTCTGACCTGTAGCAGCAAATTCAACTCATCTTGAAGCACTCAGCTTGGACGAACAAGTCTTAATGGGGTTTTCGGATGGGGAAAAACGACAAGGGAAAAGGGGTTTCAACTTGAAGAACTCGGCTTGGACGAACAAGGTGTTTTGGGGTTTTCGGATGGGGAAAAACGAATGGGGAAATGTTGGACGAACTGAAACTTGCGGCCGAACTGAAGCTTGCAGACGATTCAAGAAGAAATCGGTGATTCTTTGGTCGAAAATCAAAAAAACTATGAGAGGAAATCTTAGAGAAGAAGAAGGTTTAGGTTTAGGGATTTCTTTTGGTCGAAAATCAATAGGGAAGAAGGGTTTTTGCTTAAGGGTGTCATGATGTAAATAGGAAAACTTAAAAGGATTAAATTGCAAAATTAAAAAAGTTGGTGAAGGATATTTTGGGCATTTGATGTTTCCAGCTTGAATTTTGCCCCAAAGAACAATTACTTTTAAAGTCTTCCCATACCCTACAACAATTTGGTCAAAGGCCCAAAACATAATTGACCAAGTGTGCGTTGCCCAAACCTTTATTTTGCCAATAACAAACGATAGCTACTTCATCAATAGGTTCAATTAGATACAGAACCTAATAGAAAGAAAACCATGTCAGCAAATCCAGCAAAGAAAATAATGAACTGACATCTAGCAGCCAACAATACTAATGCAGTAAAATTCATTAAAAACATTATAGTTACCAGAAAAAAACATATTAAATGAAAATTATTGTTGCTTTTGTAACAGAGTAACTGTCCTTAAAATTTGACATTTAGGCAGTATATATGATAGGTTTGCTATTTGAGTAACAAGATGCCAATGATCAGATGAGGTAAATATCAGCTTGAAAGAAAAGGTAATGGATATGGGAGAGAATGTGCATATCAGTGATCCAGAATTAAAATGCTTTGAAGCCATGTTAAGCACTAGAAACTGATCTATTATTCAAAAGAAAAATATGCCAATGACAAAACATCAACTTCACACAATAGTTGGGTAAGATGTGCTTACTGTTAGTCCAGTGCATTCATCAAGAATACATACTTCTTCATTTAATGCCTCTCCAACACCTCTAGAATCATCATGGAGTATAATCTCCTACACATTAAGAGGAGGCCACAATTAAAATTCCTGAGCAACCTACAGTGTAAGAAGAATCTAATTATCATGAACTCATCTCAAGTAAGAGAAAGGGATGGATTACCTGTAGCAAGGCCTCTAAGAAAGCTCATATGATTCTCAAGGCTTCAACTCCAAGAATGTGCTCCAAATGCTTCTCGAGAATGAGAATTTACATAGGCATGTTACCTTCCCGTAACATGCAACTGGTTGCAAAAGCTGATGGTGTAGTGCGGGGGGAGAAGGGGAGATGGAGAGGATGTGCTGGTTTTTTGGATGGAAGAAGAAGGAAAAAAAAAAAGAGAAAGGAAAATGCAGAGAAGAAGAAAACGAGGAGGAATACAAGAAGGGAGCGTACCGGTGAATTCAGGTGTGGGATTTGCTCACCGGAGAAATGGGGTCGCCGCTGCTGGATTGAGGGATTGAGGAACTTCAAACCGTAGAGATTAGGGTTTTAAAAATAGATTCAGAGCATAGCAAAATGAAAGAAGCAAATGAGGGAAAAAGGAAGGGCCCAACTCCAAAAGGGGTCATCGTGAAAGAAATTTTTTTACTATGATTAAATTGAAAACAGAAAATAAATAAGACAAAAACTTTTAAGAGATTTTGAAAGAATCGAAGATCTCAAATGACAACTGGTACTTAATCACTTTTGTACCCCACTCCGTACAGTTTAAAAAATAAAAATTAAAAAGCAAACGTTACAATACTAAACAAAGTGAACCTATAATGGAACCCAGAGAACATAAACCCTAACAACATTTGTAGTTGCAGGAGGATAGTGTTGAGGTTGGGCTTGTAATTCTTACAGGCTTGGGCTTCAGTTATGTTGGTGCGACAGCAAGCAGGACATCTTTAACCATAGCTCTAGTTCCACCCATTGAATTCTAGTATCTAGACTAGGGGTGTCCAACAGGTTTTATCGTGCCGGTCAGGTATGCAAGTCGTGTTGGATCCTTGTTTTTGACTATATATATGGTCGACACGCAACCGTGCATGTGTTGTGTTGTGCTATTGGTGGTGGGTTGGGCCATATTTTTGCCTATAAATTTGGCCAAAATCCAGCTGTATTGTGGCCAATTGTATCTGTGGTGCCGGGCTGGGTTAGTACTTTTGCCTACAAATCTGGCCAAAACTCAGTCGTATCATGTCCAATCGTGCTTGTAGTGTTGTGCGTGCCTTGGGCCATGAACCCATGACCCAGCACAACACTATAACTTATCGTGTCATGCCTGGGCACGGACCGAATCATATCAAGCCGGGACGGCATGTGTTGTCCGACCCATTTGTACATCCCTGATTTAGGCCACTTTCAGCCGGGTTGTGCTACTATTTTTCTCTACAAGGCTTTCGTTCACCTCTCTCTCTCTCTCTCTCTCTCTCTCTCACACACATATATAGATACACAATTTTTAGTAGAACCAGAAGAATCACTGAAAAGGCTTGAAATTTGCAAGTATGGTAAGAAACTGAAAAGAACTACTCCACCAAAAAAAAAAAAAAAACTGAAAAGAACTAAACACAAAAGAGTATAACGCAATCTTCTTGGACTTTCAAGAGTCTTTTGTGTTGCAGTTGCAGAGTCTGCAGTATCACATGGGGTTGAGGATCTTCTGATCTGGATCACAGGAATCGCATGGGAACACTAAAATTTCATTATCCAAAAGAGAGGAGAGAGAGAGAGAGCACGGTGGGCAGAGAGATGACCGGGATAATGGTGCCAACGGATGCTTGGATTCGAAGATTAAGGAAGGGGGGAAAAAGGTCTTATCTTCAAGCTCGATATGGAGAAGGCGTATGATTATGTAAGTTGAGATTTTCTTCTCTATATTTTGGGTCGGATGGGTTTTGGCGTGAAATGGAGGGGGTGGATCGAAGCTTGCTTACATTCAGCATCTATTTCTGCCCTGGTTAATGGGATGGCGACTAAATTTTTCTCTCCATCTAGGGGACTGATCACCATACTTGTTTATCTTGGTGACAGAGGTTTTGGGGAAAATGGTGGATAGAGGGGTTGATAGTAATCTCTTTACTGGTTTTGGCATGGATCTTGAAGGTTTAAAGGTGACTCATTTACAGTTTGCTGATGATGTTTTACTTTTTTGTGAGGCATCATATAAACAAGTGTTGTGGCTTAGATGTATGCTTCTTTGTTTTGAGGCTGTGTCGGGTCTTAAAATTAATCTCAGCAAAAGTGAGATGTTTGGGGTGGGTGAGGTGGAGAATATAGATTTCTTGAGTAGCATCCTTGGTCGCAGAATCTCATCATTGCCAACTTCATATCTAGGAGTACCGCTTGGTTCTTCTTATAAGAATAAATCAGTTTGGATGCCTATCATCGAAAGGATGGAGAAGCGCTTGGACGAATGGAAAAGGAGGTGTCTTTCAAAAGGTGGAAGAATCACTCTAATTAAAAGCTCTTTATCTAGGCTCCTGACGTACCTTCTTTCTATTTTCAAGATTCCAATTGCAGTGGCAAGAAGATTGGAACAAATACAAAGGAATTTTTTGTGGGGTGATTCTGAAGATAATCATAGATATCACTTGGTGGAGTGGAAGTCCATTTGCAAGCCAAAAAATGAAGGGGGATTGGGATTTCGATCTCTTGTTATTTTCAACAAAGCGCTGTTGGGATGGTGATGGTGATGGTGATGGTGATGGTGGTAGTGAGGTGGTGGTGGGGTGAGGGTGGTGGTGGTGGTGATGGTGGTAGTGGGGTGGTGGTGGTTGTGGGGTGATGGTGGTGGTGGGGTGATGGTGGTGGTGGGGGATGGGGGTGGAGTGGTAAAGGTCATTTTGTGTTTAAAGGGTAAAATCGTCTTTTATCAATTATTTTGACTGGAAGGGGTGTCATTGCTATTTCAGAAACGCAGGGGGTCTATCTATCAGTATCAGAAAATTGATGAGGTGTAAGTGCAATTTACCCTATTAATTATGACAAAGTTGAAAGGCCCGCAAAGCAAAAAGACAAAGTTAATGTTGTTGCTTTTTCGGTAAACGTCGGAACCACGTCTCTCTTCCGGTTAGTTGTGGGTTTCTCGGTAGTGTGACCGACGGGTGCGGGCGTGCCAGAACATTTACAAGTTCACAAATTAAACTGCGTAGATACGTTTTCAATTTAAATCGGTCGATTTGTAACTGAATTTGAATCAGACAATTGTGAGGTTCCCAATTTCAAATGGTTAATTACTAAATTAGAAACACTGATTTTACGCATCAATAATACTTCTGAACAAGATAACTAGAACATATGTGAAAATACAACTAAAAGGTAAACCTTCTAACTGGAAAAACATGAAACAATATGAACAAAAATGTACAAAACCTCTGGCGACTCTTTGGGCTTTGATTGTGGGAACCTGACTAGTTCACAGATGCACAAATCAGCATGCAAGGAATTATCGAGAGGGGTCCTATAAATCTCTTGACTAGGGTTCCTTCGTTACCGACTAGATGGATCTTTTGAGAAAAACTTAGTTCGAAGTAAGAAGTAGATGCAGTAGGATCCTTACAGAATCTAAGGGCTAACTAGGGATCAATGACTAAGTAGTGCTGTAGCTTTCAAGTTAATTTGCTGTGGAGACATTTTCTTCGTCTTGCTGATTTCTTCTTATAGCCATCCATTGCAACCGTTTAATAGTTTATAGATAATGTGTAGTTACTTTTCTCCTTTTGCCGACACTTGTCTCACTTAAGTATTATGTTTCTTTGTTGTTGGACCGTTGTTCCGCCTTGTACCAATCTGGACCCATGTTAACTCTCTAGATTAGCTAGATCAGGACCCATGCTGAGTTGACACTCTCCGTGGCCCAGTTTGGTTTTGGCGATTTAAATTTGGCCTAAACAGTTGATAACATTTGCCCTCTTTGTTCTATTCACATGGAGATGTGTTCGGTTCGGATCCACATTTCATCTCAAAATTGATTCTACAGGGTTTACTCAAATCTTGTATTGGTTAAATCTGATTTTCTTAAATCATTCATCATTATCACAGTCGGGTAAGTGGACGCACTATTCTCTTTCACCTTATGGTTCATTTGGCTCGCTTGCAATAGAGCAATATTTGAGTCTGACCAGAAACTTAACTCGTTAGACAACATTCCAACGAGTCATAGCCTCGGCATTGAATTTTGGAATGCAATTGGGTTTTTTAATGGGGTTTTAGTGAGTTAAAAAATTCTTTCTAAGGCCAGAACGTACTTTTAAAAAGTTTTTAACCGTGAGTGATTTTTCTGTAGTTAGAGAGAAGATTACTCGAAACATCCCTTCTTGTTGTTTTAAAATTACATTTATGCCCCATCTTATTCCCAAATCGAAAACGCCTGTTATTGAAAACTATTTTTCGGTGATTTGAAAACTCTTTTCCTCTTATCATTTTCCAATGATCACATCTTCTCCGTTTTGATCCCTTTCCTCTTACAATTTTTTGGTGATCACGTCTTTTCCGTTTTGTATCTCTTGAAAACTCCTTTATCCTCGTACCATTATCCGGTGATTTGAAAACCCCTTTCCTCCTATCATTTTCCAGTGATCACGTCTTCTCCGTTTTGTATCTCTTAAAAACCCCTTCATCCTTTACCATTTTCCGATCGTCCCCTTATGCATAGATTGGAGAACTGAAAGAGAAGCTGGAGGATGTTGATGCAAACCAGGAAAAGTCGGGATAAATACCCCGTCCATTAAAAAAAATTGAGTTTAAGAGGTTATAGTAGTTTTATCCCTTTTCTATAGCAAGGATACCATACATGAGATATATTTCATGTCACTGAGATAAGCTTGAATTATGTAGTAATATCCATGTAATTCCTTGATTCATCTTATAATAAACATATCATCGTCGTGTTAACTTTTTCAATCTATGACCTAGTTCATTAAGCACTATTAAAACACCTAGTCAGGTATCTACAATAATTTGGTATTATTAATAGTAAATTGTTATAGAATACAACAAGTTGCTATAGAATAAGACAAGTTATGGGTTTTTATAACAATTTCTGAACAAATTTATGCTCTAACAAAATTTGAAATATGGTCCTAGAGGTGTGTAAATGTGAAGTTCAGAGCTACATGGTCTTAAATGGTGCACTACCAGGCTATATTGGCAACAGAAAGGGCTCATCGGAAACTCTGATTCCGAAACATGTGAAGCAGGAAATCTTGGTTTCAGTTCTATGAGGTTTCTTCTTGAAGTCGGTCATAAAAGAGAGAAAAAAAAACTCGGCATGAAAGGTTTTGAAGTCATTAATGGCGTCTTTACTTACTCTCTTATTTAACTTTCTTTGAAAATGCAAAACAATATTTTTTTGAAATTTAATAAAAATCTTTTTTTTTTTTTGTTTACCTCAGCATCTAGATCCAGGAAAGATATAAAGCTTTTGATATGTAGATTTGGAAGAAAATGAAATCTATTATTGCATTACAAGTGTTTGATTGTTTGATAGTTTGGTGTTTGCTTTACATAGGATGTTCAAGATGGTTGTTTGTTTGATTTTATCACCTTAGAGCACACAACATTAATTCAATGTTTGTTTTGCAAAACAAAACAAACATTGAATTAATAACTTAACGTATTGGTTCCGTTGAAGATGAAACTTTCTTCCTTCAAAATGGTGCGCTAGAGAAGACGTGACGATTGGAAAATGGTAGAGGATGAAGGGGTTTTCAAGAGATACAAAACGGAGAAGACTTGATCACCGGAAAATGGTAAGAGGAAATAGGTTTCAATAATAGGCGATTTCGATTTGGAAAGAAGATAGGGCATAAGTGTTATTTTAAAAAAATCCATCATTGCGTTAGAAGAAAAGCAATAAGGGAGGAGTATTTCGGATAATATTCTCTCTAACTACAGAAAAATCACTCAACGTTAAAAACTTCTTAAAAGTAAGGTCCGACTTTACAAAGAATTTTTTAACTCGCTAAAACTTCAATGTGGACTTGTGCATATACCTTACGTTAGAAAACCCAATGCAATTTGCATGCCAAATCCCGTTTCCAACGAGATTTCCCACATCCAATGGCACCCAGCACCCTCAGATTGGTTCCAAGGAAATATTGACAGGACTGCTTGGGGGACACCGGGACCAGCGAGTGGTGCTGGAGTTATTAGAAACTGTAATGGTCACTTTGGTGCAACTACTGCAAGTTTCATCAGACAATACGAGCATTGTGACTGAAGCATGGGCAGCAAGGAAGATTTTACTTCTTGCTATGACTTGCAATGTTGAAAAGCTTATTTTGGAGGGTGATTCATAACTTGTATCCCTGCTAAACATTGACAGCGAACCTCCATGGTCCATCGATACACTAATCTCCGACTGTAGGAACCTCAAAAAGTCTCTCTTTCAGGAATGCATTCGTATCGGAAAGTAAACTCTATTATTGATCGACTAGCTTATGAGGGCATCATTACCCAATAACACTATACATGAAGAGATTCTTCTCCATCCTTTGTAACTGATCTTTAACAAGTGATTCCTATGGTGCATCTTACCCGCGACGGTTTATTTCACAAATAAAGAATACTTTTAATTACCAAAACAAAAAAGGTTGTAGTGTTCGGTAGTAGGCTCCACCACCTCATTCTTCTCCCTCCTTGGAAGACACCTCTTAGGTTTCGTTTGGATCGCAGGAATTCAAGGGTGGGAATTGGAGCTAACAAAGTGTGAATTTCAATTCTTGAATTTGGTCGTCACCAATTATCAAGGAGTTAAAATTGACATGGAAAAAAAAACACATAATTTTCACGATTCATGAGAGTTATAATTTGCACCTTGAGAGGTATTTATTGTAATTCTCATGTAAACTAAGTATTTCAAAAAAGTATATATTTTATTTTAAAAATAATATTTTAAAAAGAATATTTATTTATAATAATACAGTGGGGTCAATCTCGATCCGTCTCGATACCAACCTAAGCGGGTTAGGAGTAGGTTTGGTATGGGGGAACTCCGACAAGAGTGGGTTAGTGTTTGTCAAAACCTGCTCTGAACCTATCCCATTTCTATCCATGGTTCTATATGGACTGACCAGTACCAGTCCATATCGGCCAGTCCGATTCCCATGATTCATGAGAGTTATAATTTGCACCTTGAGTGGTGTTTATTGTAATTCCCACGTAAACTATACTTCAAAAAAAAGTATATATTTTACTTTAAAAAGAATATTTACTTATAATAGTACAATCGGGTCAATCCCGACCCGTTTCGATACCAACCTTGTTGGGTTAGGAGTAGGTTTGGTATAAGGGAACTTCTTCGACATGAATGAGTTAGTGTTTGTCAAAACCTGCTCCAAACCTATACCATTTCCATCCATGGTTCTATATGGACCAACTAATACCAGTCCATATCATGGTCCGATTCTAACCCATGATACATACATACATATATATATATATATATATATATCAACCATTGTAAATTTGGATGTTTGAGAAGGGCAATATAGAAAAAAGACTAATTTTTTTTTTTCTCACAACGCATTCTCTCATTAATCTTGCATTAAAAAAAGGTTACCATTTTGATCATTCATATTCTCACCAGACTAGTGGGCCCACAATTTCTTACTTTTTCTTAGTATCCAAACACATCAAATGCGAAAAAACTGAACTTTCTTTCATTCCAAATGCAACCTTAGAGAGAGATTCGTATACTTTATATAGGACGATTTCCATCCGACCCGCCAAATGTTGTATGTATCCACAATCCATCCGGTGTTAAAATCCATCAACCCGCTTTGGTTTTAATGTGCCTGGTATTTCAGATTGAATACGTGTTTGACAGCCATAAAAAGGGACCCCCACCACTTGCATGTACATCTTCTACTTTTTCAAAAGTTACCAAAAAAACAAAAACCTTCTACTTTTTTCACAATAATTTAGTTTCCTGTAGAGTGGGACCCATCTTCATTGTCATTGAAGATGGGTCCCACTCCATGTATTCTAGTAAAGAGAGAGTAGTTAGCCATGGATTGTTTGAAACTGGTTTTGCATATGGCACAAGAAAACTTAGAATACCAATTACGAGAAGCTTGCTTTAATCTGTAGTGACTTATTAAGTCGACAAACCAAGTTCTTCCCTTGTTGACTGTAACCTGGTGGCGGAAGCATGTAGACCTCTTCATCTAGATCACTCGGAGGAAGGCATTTTGAACGTCTAGTTGATGAAGAGACCAATTTCTAGTAACAACAATGGCTAGAAGACACCGAACTGTAATCCATATCTTTAACCTGAGTGTAACCCTTAGCTACAAGTCGAGCTTTGTATTGCTCAATAGTGCCATCAAAGTGATGCTTTATTTTATAAACCCACTTACAACCAATCGGTTTCTTTCCCTTTGGCAATGTAGTAAGAGTCCAAGTACCATTATCTTCAAGAGCTTGAAATTCTGACTTCATGGCCTCACACCACTTAGGATCATGCTCAGCCTGGACAAATGTATTAGGTGTAATAGAACTAGATATAGTGGCAACAAAGGATCGATGATAAAAAGAGAGATTGTTATAAGAGACAAAATTGGTTAAAGGATAACGTGTACTTTTTCCAGAATTGGGTATTGAATATGACGTTGAGCTTGGGGGCAGCAAAGTGGCCTGTGAGCAATGGAAATCGAGGAGCCAAGTGGAAGGTTGTCGGATGTGATCAGATCGTCTTAACGGGTTGAGTGGTTTGTTCATTTGAAGGTGTGACTATTTCCTCAGAAGTAGGTGGAGAATCATTCGTTAAAGATGGATTGTCAAAAGGTGTAGTGGTGGGAATGGGTTGAGCATCATGGTCAGGTATAGGCAAGGGCAAAACCTATAAATTGTGATCTGCTTTGTTTTTAAAGGTTGAGAAAGGAAATATATCCTCATGGAAAATAACATCTCGACTGAAAAAAAAAATTCTTGGTTTCTAGATCATAAACTTGGTAAGCCTTTTGACCAGAAGGGTATCCAACAAAGATGCATTTGCGGGCACGTTGATCAAACTTGTGTTGAGGTTGGACATTCGTGGCAAAACATAAACATCCAAACACACGTAAATGATCATAAGAAGGTATTTGTCATCTCAAATGGTGTTTTTCTAGAAAACAAGGATGTAGGTATGCGGTTAATGAGATATACTGCAGCAAGAACACTCTCACCCCAAAAGGTTAAGGGTAAATGAGATTGAAATCTCAAGGCCCGGGCTACATTCAAGATGTGTCAATGTTTGTGTTCTGCAACACCATTTTGTTAGGGTGTTGCAACACAACTATGCTAAAAAATAATCCCTTGGTCATTAAAGAAGTTTTGCATGGAAGTGAACTCTCGACCATTATCTGCTCGAAACCTTTTAACTTTATGATTGAATTGTGTGATAACAAAGGCAAATAAAGATTTTAACAAGCTTTGTGTTTCAGATTTAAACCGCACAAGGAAAACCCATGTGTGTCTAGAGAAATCATCCACAATAGTAAAAAAAAAAATAATAAGCACCAGAAAGAGATTGAACTCAAAAAGCTCCCCAAATGTCACAATGAATTAACTCAAAAGGTTCTTTAGTAGAAATGGAACTCAAACCAAAAGGTAATCTTGTTTGCTTAGTCAAAGGGCAAACATCACAAATTTTATCGGAATTGAAGGAAATTTCGGGTACTAAATCTGCAAGATGCTTCATGGGTTGAATGGAAGGATGGTCGAGACGTCTGTGCCATAGGGCTGGTTGTGAAGATACCTGGTTGACTTTTGGAATGAGAAAGTTAGGTGGACGTGTAGTGTTTGTGGAAAAATAATAAAGGCCATTATGCTGCCTCCCCAAACCAATCATCCTCTTAGTTGCCAAGTCCTGTCAGATACACAAATGAGGGAACAAAGTGATTGAACAATTTAGAGACTGTCATTTTACTGACAGACAACAAGTTAACACAAAATGAAGGCACATGTAAGACTTCCGAGAGAGAAAAGTCAGTACCAAATTTGACGGAATCTATTTGAACCTTATTCCCGTTGGGTAGTGCAACAGAACAATGTGAAGATGGACTCACTTTGTATAACAAGTCAAGGGAAGATGTGATATGTTCAGTGGCGCCACTATCTATTACACATTTGTTTGAATAAGTGGAGCTAATATGAGATGAAAGACAAAGGGGGACATGCTGACCTGCTATATTTGCCTTAGGCTAAGCATTACCATCATTCAAGAGAGCCAAAAGTTGTTGATATTGCTCTTGTGTAAAGCTTGGAATCTCAAGTTGTGTGCTGTTAGCAGAGGGCGTTGTTTTGTTT
This sequence comes from Pachysandra terminalis, assembly GCA_031762675.1. Lineage (NCBI taxonomy): Eukaryota > Viridiplantae > Streptophyta > Magnoliopsida > Buxales > Buxaceae > Pachysandra > Pachysandra terminalis. Next base: position 6,384 of record JAUPMG010285050.1, on the reverse strand, counting down.
TCGCCTTTCTTGTGAAATTTGTGATTAGGAGGGAAGCCATGTAGATGAAAACACCTATCAACTGTCTGGTTGTTTCCGTTGCAATGGCTGCAATGCAGCTTTCCTCTCCCTTTGTATGACGAGCTGCTACTAGTGTTGGTCCTTTGTGTATCTGCCAACAAAACTTCTCTAGGTACAACCAGATCTCGTTGTTTCTCTTCTTGGAGGGTCATGGAATAAACCTTCCCAATGGTAGGAAGTGGTTGTATAAGGAGAATCTGACCGCGTATAGCAGAATATGAATCATTTAAACCCATAAGAAATTGCGTTACCTTCCCTCTCTGTTCTTGTTCTTCAGTTTCCTTTGTTGCGCCATAGGTGCATACAGGCAAATCACTGTAGGATGAGAGTTCATCCCACAATCCCTTCAATTTGGAATAATATGCTGCCATAGACATGGTCCCTTGATGCAAAGAAGCAATGTCCCTTTCAATCTGAAAGATTCTAGGGGCATTGCTCTGTGAAAATCTCTCCTTTAGATCAGCTCAAACTTCTGTTGCAGATTCTGCATACAAAACGCTATCACAAAGATTAGAATCAATAGAATTAACGATCCAGGATAATACCATATCATTGCATCTTTTCCACATAGCATATTTTTTATCAATTGGCATTGACTTCTTGATCGAACCATCAACGAAACCTGTTTTGTTTTTCGCACTTAGAGCAATGCTCATTGATCGGCTCCAAGTTGCATAATTATCACCATTCAATTGCTTCGTGACCAAACTAATTCCCAGATGATCCGAGGAATGAAGATGAAAGGGATCCGAAGGATCAACAATAACATTGGTCTTTGTTTTAGATGAAGTGTTCGTCATCTGCGGTTGAAAGAAAACCAAGAGAATCTTTCCCAAGAGCGTTTTGCTCTGATACCATGTGAAAAATGGGAAGAGAAAAGAATTTCGTATGCATTGCAGTGTCTGTAAAAGGTTTATATACAAAACTGACAGCTAACTAAAAGGCTAAGAAGAAGGATTGATTGCTAGCTGTACACATCAATAAGCCAAATTGCTGTAAATAAGGAAAGGTTGATTGCCTATTGATTCTGCAATATTGCTTATTGATTCTGCAATATAACAGCCTATAACATTGCCAAATTTCAACAAGATTAAACAACAGAACAGAAGTCATTGGAGAGCCCTTTCTTCCCATGTTCTCTGTGCATTTGTCTTACTTTGTTTCCTGACCTGTGTACAACAGTAGAATACATCTAAACACAACTAACAATTTCAGTTCTTTGTCCCACAAAATAATTAGTAAACCCAAAATTCCTAATGTTTTTTATTTTCGGACGCTTCAGCATTTTCACAAACACAGCCTTGTGATTGCTTAGCTTTGAAGTCTGAAAATAGCCTTGGACTTTCCTTTGCTTTTAAAGGTACTATTTGTGACAAGACTCATCTCGTTTGCGCTCTTGAGTGAGTTAACTCGGTTTGTATTCTGCCCTTTATTGGAACGATCATCACCTTTATATAAAGCAAAGCACCACCACAGCACAACGCCAACACAATCGTTTGCGACAGGAACCAAACTAGTCTAACCATGGCGACAGGCAACACGGTGAGCTTGAAGCTTCTAATAGACACAAAATCCCAACAAGTTCTCTTTGGAGAAGCTAATAAGGACTTTGTGGATTTTCTTTTCCACCTCTTATCCTTACCGGTCGGAGCTGTTGTTAGGCTTCTTTCGAAGGAAAACATGGTGGGGTGCTTAGGTAATCTTTACGACAGTGTTGAGAACTTGAGCGATGCATATCTTCAACCTAACCAAACCAAGGACATCCTCTTGAACCCCAGAACTCCAACCGGTATTGCCCAAGTTCCTTTGCTGTTGCCCGGTGATGTCTCTCCTGCCAGAAAGTATTTCAGGTGCTGCGGTAATTCTTATCATAATTGTCGGTCGTATGTAACTGACAATCCGGTGGCCCGTTGTCCTCAATGTAACAATCCCATGTCTCAAGAGGTGATCTATGTTGCACCAAGTAATGCTTCCCAAGCAGGGAAGGCTGATGAGGGAGGATTTGTGAAGGGTGTGGTGACATACATGGTAATGGATAATTTGATGGTGAAGCCCATGTCCACCATCTCCAGTATTACACTCCTCAACAAGTTCAATATCAAGGATGTGGGCAGCCTTGAAGAACAGGTCGTTCATCTGGGTATGGAACAGGTAAGCAAATGCACTCATATATATGTGTGTATGTGTGTGTGTGAAAATGACATTGATCAGAATGTTCCCTTTGATGGTTTATTAATTGCTTTTTTTGGTTAATAGGGTTTGGAACTGCTAAAGGCATCCTTGCAGACTAAGACGGCTCTCACCCAGGTTTTCTTGAACAAGTCATCCTGTCAATTTAACGAAGCAACGTCGACCTGAGAGGATATTATTCCATTTCAATATTTGTGAACTTTATAGTAATTTTATGGAAGATGGGCAAAACATGTTATGATATTGTGTGTTCTACTTTTTTTTTAAAGCTCTATCGGTGAAGAAGAAGTGGTTATACATATGCTATGTGTTTTAAGGATTGTATTTTTCTAATTTCGAAAAAACCTATATGACTTGCTTATTTCTTGTCCTTGTGAATCATTTTGTCAGATTTCATCTACATGTCTTTCTATCAAATTGTGCTAGCTTGCCCAGTTAGTGATCTATGATTCTGGGAAAGCCAAAAGAGACCTGGGTCCAAATCCAAGATGATGAAAGGATTTGTGTTCATCATCTTGTCTATCACCTCATTCCATATCAGAATCCCACTGTGTGGATCGGAGGATTAGTTTGTGCAGACTGCAGATCAATTGTTCGAATCATAGTTGATAGGATGATAATAACAGTGGTGTATTTGGAACTTTGTCAGTCTTTGGAACCTTTGAGTTCAGGAAAAAAGAAAAAAAAAAGTGGGAAAGAAAAGAAAAGATAGAATAAGTGATTCTTTTAAAAGTGCTTTTTAAAGCTCATACATTCTAACAAAGTTGATAGGTATTGGTGTTTTTGAACCATGGAGTTCAGAAAGAAAGGGAAAAAAAATGTGGAAAAGAAAAGAAAAGATAGAAAAAGTGTAATTTATTTTAAAGGTGCATTGTCATACTCATATTTTCTGGGAAAGTTGATGATAGGTTAGCCAAGCAAAACGACGAAGTTGATAGGTTCGCCCGGTCCGGCATGTGGGTTGATGACCTGTCCTCTTTGTTGTATTCACACTGAGAACCACACACTCCGATTCTTGACTTGTCACTTTACCAGAAGTGTTTGGTTCAGATCTACTCTTTATCTCAAAATCGATTTTACGTGGTTTACTCAAATCTTGCATTGGTCAAATTTATTATTTAATTTAATTAAAGCACATACTTGATTATTTAAGTTCAATTTAATTAAATAAGTGAAATTTTTTGTACATTAAATCTAAAATTAATTAATTAAACTTCAAATAATAGATTATGCTTTGATGTGTGTGATCATATAATGTCTTTATAAAATAACTTAATTAAAATATATATGTAATTAAGTATAAAGTGTTTTAATAATATAATTCATATTAGAATCCTATTGAATTACTATTATACCCTTACTAATAAAAAAAATTATTTATGATTTTCAAGTTCTTATATAGTCACGACACTAAGACAAGAATTCATTGAATGTCCAAAGCATCTGCAAGATTCACATTTCATAGGTGTTCAAGAGTACTCAATAGAAACTTCCTGAAGAAGTTGTGGTTCCCCCTCCCCAGCAATATCCACAAACACAGAAGTAGGAAGAACAGTATCTTCCACCTCAATACAGACCCGAGCAAAGAGTAGCCAGATCCAAGGAGAGGGGGGGAGCCAACCACATTAGCGTTGTAGCTTAATCCCTCCGCTGTCCAGTACTCGAATGGAACATTCAACAGTTTAATCCATAAAGGAATGCGAGAGATAGAACACCTATCAAAGGACATACCAGGAACCCAAGGCCTTTAGCACAATCAGCTTGTCTGCAATGTGTCAGGGACCCCCTTCCAGAATGGAGTCACGCAGCTTAGCATCAATAAATTTAAAGAGAAAAAAAATCATTTGCTAACCCAATCATAGTAACAGAGTTATCCCTACCCCATAACCTTTGAATAGCATCCTCAACAACCGAGAACGGAAGCTTCTTCACCCAAAAAGTGGCCAACTAAACAGCCCTCCCACTTGCGCACACCCTCAAGCAGAACCTGCTTAGGCGGGGAAACAATGAATTTAACTTCATCAAAATTCAGCTTGTGAAAGGAGAGCCTTGCTCTAGCCCTTCCAGCATGGGGGAACAAATCACTCCAAGCAACTCCATGCGGCGGAGCAACTTTGCAAGCAACAGACTCAAGAAATGTAGAGCCAATCGATGCCAACAAGTGAACTGGCGACCAAACCTCCGGAGAAGGCCCGGCTGGTGTGGAAGCCAAGGGCCATGCCAGGCCCAAACCCTAACCCAGTTGAAACGTTCATGTCTATTGATATATCCAAACCCTTACAATCTTGAAACCGTAGGGCCTGTTTGATATAGCCAAAACCAAAATAATATGAGGCTAGCAAAGATAGCACACCAAAGTGAAACAGTGCTAGCGAGAAACACCGGCACGAGCGCCAACAAGACAGACCGACGCCCAGCGAGGATACCGACTACCGGCTAGGCCCAATGAACACTGAGCCCAAAAAACACCGGCAAGACGCACTAGAAGGAACCAGGACCTGTTTCGAACCCCTTCTTAGCTCTGATCACAGGATCCTTAGCATTGGGCCACAAGATCCGACCAAAGACGCTTCAGAAATCAACACCGGCAAGAAGCGCCAGAATGAGATTGTGTAATTACACGAGGCATGGGATTGTATATTACATGCACACTGTACATACATTACTTCCATATTATGAAGATATGGATACTTTATGTCACTAGACTAGTGGTCAGCTTCTAACACAGCGACCAACCTGGTGCATGCAATCCGATAAGACATTAAGAAGACTTATACCATCAGGGACATTTAGAAGACTATGAGTTATATATCGTCCTGAGAGAGCTAGGAGGAGATTCCTTAAGAAATCATATATTATATGATAAAGCCAGGTGTGAGACCTTAATCAAGGCGCTTAAGAGTTGTGACTTGGATTAAGGTGAAACCCATGGATTCATGTGTTTGGGAATGTCCCTAGGTCTTGGGATCAATTCCCGTCTTCTTCACCATGTGAGGGTGTGAGTTAGCTAATCCTTCTGATCAAACTTTTGGGCAATCAAAAAAAAAAATAAAATCAAAGCATGCAATAATTGCAATTAATTAAGGTTCAATTGCAGTCTTAAATATCACAATTGTAAAAACTCCAACATTTCAACTCCTAATTGATCCAATTAGAAGTCTAATTTAATAAAATTTGTTCACGCATCCTTAATTGGATCAATTATGATTCAGTTAGAACCCTGATTGATCTAATTAATGTTCAACTGTAGTCTTAAATAGCACAATTATGAAAACCGTAATTAATGTTATTCATTATTATAAATTGAATATTTTAAGTTTCAGTTTTAGCGGCAAAATATTTCAACATATGTGGGTATTCGAATATCTGAGGTTTTTCTCGAGTAAATCCTCAGAATACTAATGTATTTCGAATTAATTCTTCCAACAAATGTGAGTATATCCTCTCAACAAATGCGGACATTCGAAAATCTAAAATCCATCTCAAGTGAATCCTTAGTATATTATATTGATTCGAGATATTAGTCCCACCATAAATGGGCACTCGAAACAATGATACTCGTCTGAAGTCCAGTACAAGTAGATCTTCATAATATTTTGTCTAAGGTCTCTCTCAAGTAGATCTTTAGAATACTTATCTGATTCGAGATAATACTCCTAACATATGTGGCTAAATACTCCAACATATGTGGGCGCTCGAATTTATATGATTCGAGTTAATACTCCCAACATCTGTGGCTCAAAAACTCCAACACATGTGGGCACTCGAAATAGAACATTTCGAAGGTGAAACTTCAAAAGGATATTGGTTTGAGGTCTATCTTAAGTAGATCCTCAAAATTATGATTTCGAATATTTTTCTTCATAAGGATACTGATAAGGTTTTCTTATCACTTTGAATATTTTTCCTCAAAAGGAATTCTGGTCTAAGGTTTTCCTTAGGATGTTGACAAATCTTGATGATAACAGCAATGCAATGATCAAATATTGATCTGAGGTCCATCTTAAGTAGATCATCAGAATATTTATTCTGAGATAATTCTCCCAACACATGTGAACGCTCGAAGATCTTGAAGTCCATCTTAAATGGATCCTTAGAAAATATATATTGATCATTTCGAAAGTTGTTCATCAA
>JAUPMG010285039.1:0-15437 GCA_031762675.1 Pachysandra terminalis | reverse complement strand
TGTTAGTGTTGTTTTTAAAGAGGAACCAATGGAAGCATGTAAAATTTGCCATGAGATAAGCCATTCCACAAATAAATGCACCTCGCTTTCCCAGTTTTTAAATGTGTCGGAGGAGCAAATATTAGCATTTAATCAATATCAGCCAAATAATTCGTTATATTTGAACAACTATAACCCCAAATATGAAAAACCACCCATATGTGAGCTATAAGAGTGACAATGTGATGAATCCTCCTCCCCGAAGGAATAATTATTCATCATCATCATATTGACCTTCCTTGGAGGATGTTCTTGGCACTTTCATATAAAAGCAAAGTGAACAAAACTAGAAGTTTGAGTCTATGTTCACTAGGATGGATGAGGAAGTGAGAGAGACCAAGAAACATTTAGCTAGGCTTACTAATGCATTGATTGTACTAGAGAAAGGGAAACTCAACCAAATCCTAGTAGTTAAAATCTGAAAATGGGTCCCAATGATATGAGGAAGTTAAAGCTATTACCATTTTGAGGAGTGGTAAAGAAATTGAAAAAGGTATTCCTAAATTGACCGAGAAATTTAAGGAGACCTTAGTTGAGAAAGAGAAAGAAAAAGATGAGATTGAGTCACTAAAACCAAGGAGAATGAGAGGTGTCCCATCGCAACACCATTCCTACAAGCCCAAAAATTACCTAAGAATTTGGATGTCACAAGTGAGATATTAGAGGATTTGCATCAAGTTAGGATTAACTTTCCCTTATTGCATATCATTAAGCAAATTCCTTCCTATGCCAAGGTAATTAAGGACTTGTGTACAGTAAAGAGGAAACACCATTTGAAGAATACCGCATTCCTAACTGAACAGGTAAGTGCAATCATCCAATATAAGGTCCCAACAAATTATAAGGATCCAGGTTGTCCTATGATCTCTTGTACTATTGGAGATTACACGATTGAACGTGCATTGCTAGATCTTGGGGCAAGTGTTAATTTAATCCCCTTTACTATGTATCAACAATTGGGACTTGGTGAATTGAGACTCACTTCAGTTACTTTACAGTTAGCTGACCGCTAGGTAAGGACACCAAAGGGGGTGGTTGAGGATGTTCTTGTAAAAATTGAGAATGTTTATTACCCTGTTAATTTCATTATTTTGGATATTGAGCCTATTTTACATCCTGGTGCTAATATTCTTATTATTTTTTGTAGACCTTTCCTTGCTACAGCTAATGCTTTAATTATTTGTAGCAATGGAATGATGAAAATCACTTTTGGCTCTATGACTCTCAAGCTCAACATATTCAATATGATGAATCAATAATTGGAGGATGATGATTGCGAATATGTGAACCTCATCGAGACAACGGTTCAACAAGAGTTTAATAAAAAATGTTTCTCTGACTCCTTAGAAGCTCTTCTTACTAATTATACTAATTCACATGATTTAGAATATGATGCTCACTTATCTGAGATGTATTCCTTGTTGGACTCCTCGCATGTTTTGGAAGAGGAACAAGTGATAGCAGCTAATGAAGGATGGAAAATTCACTTTGAGGAGCTGCAGAGAGTGAAAAGAAGCTCGTGCCTTCAAGAGAAGGGACCACAACTGGAACTTAAACCACTGCCAGGTGGTTTTAAGTATGCATACTTAGGCCCAGGTGAGACATTTCCTGTAGTTATTTCTGCTGCACTGAATGAAGAACAAGGAGGCATGTTATTAACTGTTTTGAGAGACCACAAATCAGCCATAGGTTGGAACATAGCTGACATCAAGGGCATCAGTCAATTGATTTGCACACATAAGATATACCTAGAGAATGATTGTAAAACTTCTAGAGAACCCCAACGTAGGCGTAACCCTACAATGAAAGATGTTAAAAATGAGGTGATCAAGTTGTTGGATGCATGTATCATATACCCTATTTCTGACAATAAGTGGGTTAGCCCAACTCAGGTGTTCCTAAAAAATTTGGGATAACGGTGGTAAAAAATGCTGATAATGAGATGATTCTAACCCGTTTAGTTATAGGTTGGAGAATGTGTATAGACTATAGGGAGCTCAATGCTGCAACTAGGAAGGATCACTTCCCTTTACTATTCATTGACCAAATATTAGAGAGGGTAGCTGGTCATGAGTACTATTGCTTCCTAGATGGCTATTCAGGCTATTACCAGATAGAACTCACCCTAGAAGATCAGGGAAAGACCACTGTCACATGCCCCTTTGGTACTTTCGCATTTGGAAGAATGCCATTTGGATTATGTTGTAATGCACCAATCACCTTCCAGAGATGTAAGGTTAGCATTTTCAGTGATATGGTTGAAAAATTCATGGAGGTGTTTATGGATGACTTGTCTGTCTTTGGTGACTCTTTTACTAATTGGCTTGCTAATTTAAAATTGGTTTTAGCCAGTTGTGAAGAAAAAGGCTTGGTCCTTAATTGGGAGAAGTGCCATTTTATGGTCACTTCTGAAATTGTTCTTGGACATATAATGTCCTCTAGAGGCATAGAGGTAGATAAAGCTAAAGTTGACTTAATTCTTAATCTACCTACCCCTAAGACTGTGAGAAATGTTAGATCCTTTTTGGGGCATGTTGGATTCTATAGGAGATTTATAAAGGACTTCAGTTCTATATCTAAACCTCTTTGTAATCTCTTACTTAAAGAGTCCACTTTTGAAGGGACAGAGGAGTGTAAAGTACCCTTCAAAAAGCTAGTTCACATGCATATGTCTGCCCCATAATGCAAGCCCCAGATTGGTCTCTACCATTTGAGATCATATGTGATGCCAGTGATTATGCAGTAAGGGCAATCCTAGAGAAAAGGAAAGATAAAAAAAGCCTCATGTTGTTTACTATGCTAGTCGAACTCTAAATAATGCACAAATTAATTGCACCACCACAAAAAAAGAGTTGTTAGGTGTAGTATTTGCTTTGGATAAATTCCATTCATATTTGATTTGTACTTCCATAATTGCTTTTACAGATCATGCCCCCCTTAAATACTTTCGTTCCAAGAAGGATGCTAGGCGCGATTAATACATTGGATTTTGCTTTTGCAGGATTTCGACATTGAGATTAAAGATAAGAAGAGAGTAGAGAACGCGGTAGCAGACCATTTATCCCGACTTACATTTGAGGAGAACATAAAAGAAATGCCTATTCAGGATTCTTTTCCGGATGAACAACTTTTTGTTGGGACTGAGCTACCATGGTACGCACACATAGTGAACTATCTAGTCACATAATCCATTCTAGAGTATTGGAGTGCGCAAGATAAGAGCAAATTCTTTGTTGAGGTGAGAAATTTCTATTGGGATGAGCCTTATTTATTCAAATATTTCCTTGATAAAATTTTGAGAAGATGTATCCCAGATAATGAGACCCTTAGTGTTTTAAGATTCTATCATTCAGAAGCTTGTGGTGGCCACTTTTTTGTTAAACAAATCGCTGCAAAAATATTGCAGTATGGATTTTATTGGCCTACAATGTTAAAAGACACCTACAACTTCTGTAAAAGGTGTATAGAGTGCCAAAAGTTGGGGCGGATCATGCGTAGGAATGTGATGCCAATGTCCCCCATCCTTGAGATAGAAGTTTTTGACTGTTGGAGAATTTACTTCATGGGACCTTTCCCCCAATATTTTGGAAATCTATACATTCTTTTGGCAGTAGACTATTGATCTAGATGGGTCGAGGCCATAGCAAGGTTAATGACCACAGGACAGTGTTGAAATTCTTGAGAGAACACATTTTTTCTCGATTTGGAATGCCCAAGGCCATAATTAGTGATAATGGGAGGCATTTTTGCAATCGTCTTTTTGAGAATCTTGTGAAAAAATATGGAGTGGTGCACCGGTTTTCCACCTCCTACCACCCCCAAACTTGTGGGCAAGTTGAGCTTGCTAATAGGGAGATTAAGCAAATTCTTGAGGAAACGGTTAGTCCGAATTTTAAAGATTGGTCTCTACGACTAGTTAATGCATTGTGGGCTTACCGCACTGCCCAAAAAGAACCTTTAGGCAAGTCTCCCTATTGCCTTGTGTATGGTAAACCTTGCCACACACCTGTAGAGATGGAACATAGAGCTTATTGGGTTATTAAAGCCTTTGACTTTAACTTACAGGATGCCGGTAATTTGAGAAAGTTCCAATTGAGTGAACTAGAAGAGCTTAGGAATGAAGCCTACATAAGCACTCGGAATTATAAAAAAAGGATGAAACTATTTCATGATAAAAAGATTATGAGGAAGACATTTGTGGAAAATCAAACTGTCCTTTATGATTCAAGGCTTCATACATTTTCTGGGAAGTTAAGGACAAGATGGGATGGCCCCTACAATGTAAAAGAAGTGTTCAACCATGGGGTTTTAGTAATTAAGGACCCTAAGGATGGTCGCATTTTGAAAGTGAATGGACAGCCATTAAGACCATACCTAGGAGGAGTTGTACTGGAGCAAGAGACCATGTCTCTTGAGATCCCTACTTATGGTGATGCCAACTAGTTCCTCCTTGCACCTTGAAATTTTCTGTACCATAGTTTATTTTTTTATTTTGCTTTGTTTTCTTTTATTTTGTTTTTTTTTTTTTTGGGTTTCTAACCAATTTGCAGGAAATACCTTGGGAATCTCATCATTGCCTCATGTGCTTTCGTTCCCTTCCCTTTTGTACTTCAGGTTATTGGCATATCACTCATTTTCTTTTCACTCAGGCACACATCTTGACCATTGGGGACAATGTCTAATTTATGTAGAAAGGAATGTGGAATGTTTTGAATTTTTGTTGTACGCTTTGTTGTTTCGGGTAGAGAAGTCAGAAACCTTGTTTCTAACTTTAAAAAAAATGATTGCAATGATGTTTTGATTTTTTTGATGATTCAAATGATTAGTGATCTTTGAGAATTTTGTGGAACTCTAAACTTTTATTCATATTTCCTTGGTGAACTTAAACGTATGAACATGATCATTTGATTAGGAAATCTAAATGTCGCCCTTTATTACTTACTTTTGGATAGTGTGATTCCACTTGTTCCACCTTGAACTTAGCATGAGCACATTAGCATATACTTTGTGGGGTATGAAATGCAAAACCAATTATGGATGATTTCGATGTATTAAGTTCTGTTGGTTGACTTGTTGGATGAATAACCTTGGCATGATATTAATGTTTGATTGTTTAAAAAAAATGTTTTAGTTATTGACTATTTTGAGCTTTTTGCTGAGTAACCGGGCCTCTTGCCTCAGTAAGCAGTGAGTGCTCACGTCAAAAGATGAGGGGTTTGGAATGGTTGATGTCGTGGCTAGTTTAGCTTCATAGATTTTTTGACTCGAGTTAGTAAGCCCGTAGAGGTTTTTTTACACCTAGTGCCCTTTCAGCCATTTGGTTCAGGAGTCACTGGTCTAACGCTCGATACATGGGTAAATTAGAATGCTTAAGGGAGCTAGATATTGCACAGTCCACATGTTAAAAAAAAGAGAAAAAAATATATATAAATATATTTGATGCCTTGGTTGTTTCATCTAATAAGGATTCCAATGAATTTTGGGGTATTGAATCAGTTATAATGGAATTATTTTGAAGCCTCATAATTGTGTGGTAGTTCACTTTACACCAGAGGGACGTATGGCGTTCCACTATCTAACTATAAGTGATTTAACTCATTCTGGATTTCCTAAGATTGTGAAGATGGAGTTTGTCATTTTAAGCTTATTACTAAATGGGAACCATTGTTTCTGTGATACTTTAGTCTCTTTGATAACCATTGTTTTTGAAGTCAAGACTAAGCGTGATTGTTTGAAGTGACAAAACGTTTGTGGGTATCATTCTGGTAAACCCCATGAGACTATAACTCGTCCACTAGGGACACCTAGGGGTTTAAAGGCTTGTTGCATACGCTAAATGCAATCAAGAGTGTCAGGGAAAGTGGTATAGTTAGAATTGTTTTATTTATTTTAGTTGTTTCAGTTTTGCTAGGGACTAGCAAAAGCTAGGTTGGGGTGTGATAAGTCATGAATTGCTACATATTACTCGCAAGACTTTATTGGTATTTTCCAACATCAAACTCTTCATTACACGTAAAATCTGACAATTCTTCCTCATCATTGCATAACATGGAAATTATTCTTTTACGTGTTAATTTATTAAAATTCTACATGCCACATTTATATTTAATTTATTATTGCAGAGACAATTTTTTGGAAGCGAAGTCTGGAGAGAGAAACAAATGAAGAAGCTACTGGGTGAAATTTAGGAAAGTCAAATCTGTGAAATTAAGGAACGACAAATCTGAGAAATTATGGAAAGTCTAGTATGACCACCAATCTGTATTTTGGGCATCATTCTCTCCTCAAAATTCGGATGGACTGAAGAATGAATGTTTTGAAAATCTGATTTCAAGCACTACATTTGTCTCTCTAATGAGAATTCCCAAATTCGCATGTTTTGAAGACCGACATTAGCCCACAAGTCGCTGCTGAAATTCGGACTGAAAATGAGGAATTTAAGATTTATTTTTCTCCTTTTTTTTATAAAAAGGGGGGATTCGAATTTGGGGAGCATTCATTCTCTTTGGCAGGCTGTGTGTTAGATAGTCTTCCTCTCTAATGGAAGCTTAAGGCTCTAGCTAGGGCTAGGGGTTATGTTTCCTTTGTAACGGTATGAATATTTATTGTGATTCTTCCTAAGTTTTAATGAGAATATATTTTATTTCTTAACTAATTGATTTCTAGTGATGTATGAGCTCTTCCATGCTTTTTATAAGTTCAATCATGTTTTTCTTATTATTAAGAAGAATTTCCCATAGTGTCTAATAGAAATCCAGTTTTGAATTGAATGGGCTTCTTTAAAAGTTATTCTAGCCGTAGCGTTAACTAAGGTTACGATACGTTCTTGAATTATTTTAGTTTAACCAAATCAATGGTTTTCATCTTTAAAACAATCAAGCATTAAACATTTTAATAAGCGTTGAATGCTTCACATTCAAGCCCCCTTAACTCGCATATGTTAATCCTTTAGTTTCGTTATAGTATAACCTGTTGGGGTGTTTTTGTGTTTTTATCATTATCAGATCTTTGAAGTAAGAAATCAAGAAAGTCCATCAATTCCAGGAAAAAAAGTGTTTCTCAACATGCTGCCAGGTCAACTGGGATAGATCACACCATAACTAAGATCAATCTCTGTTGAGATCGATCACACCATAATTGTGATCGATCTCTGTTGAGATCGATCTCACCATACTTGAGATCGAGCACATTTGAGATCTATCTCATCAACAGTGCGATCAAGCACACTCGAGTCACGCTGTCACAGAATTTGAAAAGTAAAAAGAGGTGGGCGCGGTTCTCTTTCGATTGAGAAATGGTTTTTCATGCGTTGGACGGCTCTACATCAATTGAGGAAACAGTTTTCATGCATGGATGGTGGAGATCGAAGGAGGATGGATTTCTCCTCTATAAAGGCACCAGAGGCGGGAAATTGAAGAGGAGATCAAGAGGAAGTAACAGCTGGTTCTTGGGGAGTAAAAGGGCAGAACGTGTAGCAGCTAAACTCTTCATACGGTTTTGATGCAACCGTCTCCAATTGATAATGGTTTGAATTACATGATTTCTTGGGTTTTTCATATGTATGTGGTTGAATAATCTATGGAATTGTATAAACAATTGAGTTTAATGATTATATTCGGTTTTGATGGAATCTTATCTTGTCTTAGAAAGCGTTTTATCTTAATTGAAATCAAAATGTTTTTATTTTCTATGATTATAAGAACATAGATTATGCAACGATATTCATTGACATTTGTGTAAGAGAACTTGATATTCCATACCTAGGGAAGACGGGTCGTACTTCATTTTAGTGGTTAGGCGGACGATCCATGCCAACCAAAGATGGATTATACTTGTTTCTTATGACAATGTTTCTTTGCGACATTGTTGTGTGCTTGTAGCCACACAAGTCATATCATACATAAATTGAAATGCCCTTATTTCATGTGATTAACCATTGTCATGAAGTTAATGGTGAAATCAATACCCTATCCTTCATCCATTTGATTTATATTTTGTTTTTATATTTACTTTGAAGCTTTTAAATTCAAAAACATAAACAACAAATCATATTTTCATAAAATCAAATTAGCTTTAATCTTGAACCTACATAGTCCTTGAGGTTCGACACCCTCTATATAGTCCTATCTTACAAAGCTTTGTTCTATTGCGAGTGGTTAATTATTATTGATAAACAATTAGACTGCATCAATTTTTGGCGTCGTTGCCGGGGACTATGTAACGGTTTAGATTGTTAGATTGTTGAGATTAAATTGATTCTGTACATAAGTTTTGATATTATTTTATTTTTTATTTTTTTTAGTTTACTGCTGTCGGTATATTTCTGTTGCGGAATCCACTTCTGCCAAGTCTAGGATCAAGCTCACTTGCACCTAGGATCGAGCTCAGTCCATAATCGCAGTGGTACAGAACTCATATCAGACAGTTCAGAACCTCTGATATTACATGAAAACTCTCACTAGCATTCAGGTGAGCTCTATACACTTCATCTTTCAAATCCTCACGATATTGTATTTCTATTTACACCTTGGGGACAATGTATGATTTAAATTTGGGGGTATGGAAAGACATTTTGGTGTTATTTAGGTGTCCATTTCATATGTTGTGGTGAATGCTTAATCATGTTAATTCTGAAAATGCAAATGAATTTTAAGCATTGGTTCGTATTTTATTGGCAAGCTTAAGATTGTGAACACATCATCATTTCCCTAGGGAATCTGGGCCTAATTACTTACTTTTGAGAAATAAGATTTCACATGTTTCATTTTGAGATTACCATGAGCACACACTAGTACATAATCTGTGAGGTATGAAATATGAAACCTGTTTTGTTTGTTTCAACATCTTGAGTTCAATTGGTTGACTTGTTGAATAAATAACCTTGGCATGACATTAATAAAATTAAAAAATAAAAATAAAAATTTGTTTGGCCATTCTACATTTTTCATTGAGTAACTGGACCTCTTGTCTCAAAAAGCATTGAGTGTTTGCGTCAAAAGGTGGGATGTTCGGGTTGGTTGATAAGATGACTAGTTTAGTTTTGTAGTCTTTTTTACCCGAGTTAATAACCCCGTAGGGGTGTTTTTACACCTAGTTCCCTAAAGCCATCTGGTTTGGGAGTCATTGGTCTAACACTCAATACCTGGATCAATTAGAAAGCTTAAAGAAACTAAGCATTGCACAGTCCTTTCACAAAAAAAACTAGATAGAAAGAAAGAAAGAAGAATTTCTTTTCTTCAATGCTGATAGCAATTATGCATCACGTTTTAAGAATATGATTTTTTTATCCGAGTCACAATGAATATTATATCGGTACAAGGAAACACCCCGATGCCTTAGCATTCACACCATAAATTTAAACCCATTGTTAATTTTTGATCCATTGATAATCTTTTCCAAAATAATATCACCATTTTTCCTTCATTACATTTGTTCTTTAATCCCATTGTGTTGAATATCCGTGCTCTCTGTGGTTCGACCTCGGACTTACAAGAATTATATTTCTTCGATCTCCTGCACTTGGGAGTAAGCAAGCACGTATGGTCAAAGGCTGTCATTGCAAGAAGCAGATGAGGAATGTGCCACTGCTATTTCAGAAGAAGGTTTAATAACCTTCGGGAAAGAAGATATGATGGTTTCACATGAAAACCATGGTAGAGCCCTATACTTGAATTCGGTTCTAAAGGGTATTGACATTCAATGATCCTTGATAAATGTTGGATCTTCTCTGAACATCATTCCAGTGGGCATTCTGAAGGCCATTGGAGTTCCATCCGAAAGGGTGATTCCTCAAGCTATGAAGATTTATGGCTTTGATGCTCGAAGTTAGTATGCCTTGGGTCATGTGACCCTCGAATTACGGGTTGGCCCATATAAATATTTTACTCTGTTTCATGTGTTGGACAGTGATCCAACTTATCACATTTTGCTGGAAAGACCCTAGATCCACAGATGCAAGGTACTTCCTTTGACGTACCATCAATATTGCAAGGGTATTTGAAATGGTAAGATGGTTCGACTTGTTGCCGATCCATGTCCTTTCGACTAGCTCGAAGTCCACTTGGCAGATGTCGCCGAGTATGATGAACTTGCAGCAGCTAGCAAATGCCAAGTCTCGCTTCCTCGAGGGATTCCTCTTCCATCTTGGCCAACTCTCCAGACTAACCCTGATCTTCTATTATCTGAGCTGGAGCCTTAGAAGAGGAAATTGAAGGGAGAGAAGAGGAAATAGCAGAAGAAAGAAAAGAAATTAGAAAAAGAAGATAAGAAAAGTTCATATGTGTATGAGCATGTTACTGAACAGCCTGTTTTGAAAGCTCGTTGTACTCGAATAGTGACACCCGAGGGGCGTATTATTTATCGCTTGTAGTCAAAATCTGACCAGCAGAAATTCGAAGACTCTCCTACGAAGGCAGTTTCGAAGGGTATAAAGATCAAAGAACCTTAGCCAGAAGCATACATCATCGAATGTCCAAGTAATGAGGATAATGATGACGTCCCATCCATAGTAGAAATATTCGAAGCATAGCATGAGATACGAGAGACACTAGAACAACTCGAGGATGGTGTCAAGAAATCTGTTCTCAAAACCCTAGAAGAAGTCAACTTGGAAGGACCCGGTGAAGAAAAAAAAATCACAAGCCTATCTCCTGAAGAGAAGGAAAATGTTGTAACCCTTTTGAAAGAGAATAAAGATGTATTTACTTGGTGCTACGATGACATGTGTGGATTAGATCCTAAATTAGTCACACATAGCTTGCATTTATCTCCCACCATCAAACCAATCAAGCAGTCATCTCGAACATTCAAGCCTGAAATCGAGTTGCAAATTAAAACTGAGATAGAAAAGTTGTTGAAGGCTAGTTTTATCAAGCCAATACAACATCCAACATGGCTTGCAAATTTTGTGCTTGTGAAGAAAAAGAGTGGACAGATCAAATGTTGTGTTGACTTTCGAGATCTCAATAAAGCAAGTCCTAAAGATGAATTTCCACTACCGAATATGGATCTTCTCATTGATGCTACTGCATGGCATGAGATGTTTTACTTCACGGATGGTGTAGGAGCAAAACTTTTGTGATCAAAAGAGGCCACATGGCATGATCTCATAAGGTGGACCCCACTAAGAGATAATTCTTCTAAATTAAATAGAGAATTATCTAAATTAAATCTTGATAACTCTTTCAGGAATTATCGTCAAATCTGGATTGTTTCTACTAAATAGGGAATTATCTCTAAATTCTTTACAAGTGATAGAGATCAAATACAACTCTATCACATCTACATCTATAAATAGAGTGGCCTTCCCTCATTACAAGAGGGAGCAGGGGGACAGAAGCCAAGCCAAGGAGAAGAAGTGCTGCCCCCTAGAGCTTGGGAAGTGATTCAACTCAATGAAGAAAGATCAAGGAGAAGAGGCTCTGAAGCCCTGCTGGTCTACTGCCTTAAAGATCTGAAGACTTGAAACTCAAAATACAAGCATTCAATCCTAAAGATAAAGTTTTCAATATCTGAATACGCTGAAAGGCCCAGAGATCTAAACCAAAGTTGAAGCTTTCGACCCACATCTTCCATAAGTCTACAAGCCTAAATATAAAGCCGAAGACTTCGCTACAAATCTATCACCTTCCTGATTGTTGCAAAGGAGATCAAGGAAGATCATATTCAACCCAAGAATAAGCTCTTGCAGCCCTTGAATTGAAGAACCTGAAGAGAAGAATCAGAGGGTCTTTTCTTTTGTACAAAGAAAAACTCTAGAGATTGTTATCTCCCATTTTTAATCTCTACAAATTGATTTTGTTATACAGATCTTGGTCGTTGATTCTTCGATAACGAAATTTGTGTTTACAGATGCTTATAGTGGTTATATTCAAATTCGATTGCATCACAAGGATGCTCAGCATACTGCCTCTCGAACTCCTTTGAGTAACTTTCATTACATAGTTATGCCATTCGGTTTGAGGAATGTTGGAGCTACTTATCAACAAGTAATGACCACAATTTTCCATGATATGATGCATAAAGAAGTATAAGATTACGTGGATAGCATCATTGTAAAGTCTAAGGAACGTCTCATCATTTCGAAGTTCTGTAAAGGGTATTCGAAAGTTGCAAAAGTTATAAGTATCGAATGAACCTTGCTAAGTGTGCTTTCTGGAAAAATCCTTGTTTTTGTTCATAGACAAGGACTTGACTTGGATCCTACAAAGTCAAAGGCAATCCTCGAAATGACTCCTCTTATAAATCAGAAGCAATTAAAGTCTTTTCTTGGGAGAGTTTCCTACATTCGAAGGTTCATTTCGGGTCTCTCAGTATACATATCTCCTTTCTTAGTGGAATGTCAGCAAGCCTTCGAAAATATAAAGAATCTCTTAAAGCATCCCCATACCATTGTTGCAAAAATTCCAGGGAAGCCACTCCAAATGTATTGGGCTACTGATGCGGTCTAATTGTTTATCAATAATAATTAACCACTCACAATAGAACGAATCTTTGTAAGATAGGACTATATAGAGGGTATCGAACCTCAAGGACTATGTAGGTTTGGTTGTTAAATCATTTAAGATTAATGCTAATTTGATTTTATGAAAAGATGATTTGTTGTTTATGTTTTTGAATTTAAAAGCTTCAAAGTAAATATAAAAACAAAATACAAATCAAATGGATGAAGGATAGGGTATTGATGTCACCGTTAAACTCATGACAATGGTTAATTACATAAAATAAGGGCATTTCAGTTTATGTATGATATGACTTGTGTGGCTACAAGCGCAGAACAATGTCGTAAAGAAAATATCGTCAGAAACAAGTATAATCCATCTCTGGTGGCACGGATCGTCCGCTTAACAACTAAAATGTAGTACGACCCGTCTTCCCTAGGTATGGAATATCAAGTTCTCTTACTCATATGTCAATGAATACCGTTGCATAATCTAAGTTCTTATAATCATAGAAAATATAAACATTTTGATTTCAATTAAGGTAAAACACTTTCTAAGACAAGATAAGATTCCATCAAAACCGAATATAATCGCTAAACTCAATTGGCTATACAATTCCTAGGATTATGCAACCATCATGCATATGAAAAACCCAAGAAATCATGTAATTCAAACCATTATCAATTGGAGATGGTTACGTCAATACCCTATGAAGAGTTTAGCTGCTACACATTCTGCCCTTTCACTCCCCAAGAACCAGCCGTTACTTCCTCTTGATCTCCTTTTCAATTTCAAGCCTCTGGTGCCTTTATAGAAGAGAAATACATCCTTCTTCAATCTCTGCCGTCCACCCATGAAAATTGTTTCCCCAATTGAAGTAAAGTTGTCCAATGCATGAAAAACTGTTCCTCAATAGAAAGTGATCGCCCACCTCATTTTACTTGACAGCGTGACTCGAGTGCGCTCGATCTCATTGTTGGTGAGATCGATCTCAAATGTGCTCGATCTCAAGTATAGTGAGATCGATCTCAACAGAGATCGATCTCATTTATGGTGTGATCGATCTCAATAGAGATCGATATCAGTTATGGTGTGATCGATCCCAAATAACCTGGCAGCATGCTGAGAAACATCTTTTTTCCTGGAATTTATGGAATTTCTTGCATTTCTTTCTTCAAAGACCTGAGAATGCTAAAAACACAAAAACAACCCAACATGTCATAATATAACGAAACTAAAGGATTAACGTATGCGAGTTAAGGGGCTTGAACGTGCAACATTCAGTGCTTATCACACCCCCAAACTTACATATTGCTAGCCCCTTAGCAATACAAAACTGAAAATAAAATGAACAACTATCTTATCTCCTTCTTTCGTGGGATGTACGATTGCATTTAGCATATGCAACAAGCCTTTAAAACCCCTAGGCATCCCTATTAGACGAGTGAAGTCTCGTGAGGGTTTATGTAAGAACCTGAACAATTACTCCTAATTAATCAAGATTAGTAATCAAGTTTAATTTAAAATTAGAAAAATCAAATTCACTAATAAACTAGATTAGTACTCATCAGGTCTCTAACCATAGGAACTTAGACTAAGTTGGAAAATTAGATTAATTTTAAGTAGCCAACCTGTCTAGCCAGCTGAAATCTTAGAGATTAATTAAAATTAAATACTTAGATTAGATGATTAATCTTATCTGTCAGCTCCTGAGATCCACCTCAGACCCACCAGTAAAAGACCTCTAGCCGAAGTTGCTTAGGTGACCTATTGGTAAATGTAGGATCAGAAACCCCATTTTACCCCCACTGGTGAACTTATTCACAATCTAACCCGTAAGCCTATAAATAGGAGCCTTAGACCATTCCATTCATTTTTCTTCTTCTTCTTCTTCTTCTTCTTCTTCTTCTTCTTCTACTTCTCTTTTCTTCACTTGGAGCAATGGAGCATGTGGGAAACCTATGGAGATCGCGGAGACATGGCGGATCAACCCTGATGCATTTCCAACAATGCCCCAAGTTAAGTATCCTCTCTTTGAAGATGCATTTAGTTGTGTTTTCGCATTTTGACCTAAGAGAAGGGTTGATTGTTGTATACCCACCTTCTCCTTGGGATTTCAACCTATGTTTGTGATGCATGTGGTAACCCCAATCACCAAACCACCGTATTGGCTTAATTAGTGGTAAAACCAAACCTTAAGTGGAGAAAATAAGGGGAAAGCCCCAAATCTCCACTATAGACCAATTTAATTCACAAACTAATCATAATCGAACCCTCACGGGAGTGTGAAAAACCTCCTTGGGAAATTTCAGATCATTTGGACCGTTCCTGAGCTTCGGCGACTTTTTCGACGAGCTGAAGAGTCTGCCGAATCTCAGAGGCCATTTAGGCTCTCTGGTTTTGTCGCCGAGGGTAGCCTAGGCGACCTAAGAGGTCGCCGAATCCCTTTCGGCGAGCCCAAGAGGTCGCCAAACCAAACTAGTGACCAAACTAAGTTGACTTCTCATCTATCGATACTCATTTGGACCAAACCCCGAGGTGCCAACCTATTTGGCACACTTTTGTACTTTTCGGTGCGCCGAAGGGTCGCCAAGCACCCTGCCGAGCAGCTCCCCAGGTCCAATTTGAGTGATTCAAATGGGAGCGTGTGTATCTTGACTAAGCACATGTGTTTGGCCTATTTCCGGGACAATTAAACCTATCTTGCAAAATTTGACCCCTCAACCCGAAAATTGGATTTTCTAGACTTGGCCGAGCAATAAGAGGTTTTGGGGAAATAAGTGAGTATGGTCCATAAACACTCATATTATCTTTATGCCATCATAATACATGTGTTTGGATGCAAATGGTAGTCATGGTAATGTATATAACCTTCAATTTTATGAAAGGCATATTTGAGGTGTTCTTGTGTATTTTCATTTGGAAATGTGATTGGCTTAGGCACACGGATGCCTCGTA
>JAUPMG010285019.1:0-18026 GCA_031762675.1 Pachysandra terminalis | reverse complement strand
TGAGCTACAGTCTCCAAGTGGGAGATTGTTGAGTTTGTGGAGCCTGAGCTGGATATTTATTTTGGGTCCCCCCTATGTCATTGCAGGCGGTGCGAACCGTGGGTCGAGCTGCGTGGTCAGCTCGCGGGGGTCAGGTGGCAGCGCCCCTCGACCCAGATCCATTTTCTAATTTTGACTTGTCAAGTCCTAGTAGAGAGTATCGATCGATACTCTCTGATTTGGGAGAGGTGTGAAGAAGAAGAAAGAAGGTCGCTGATTTTTTTTTAGAGAGTATCGATCGATACTCATGCGTATCGTGCGATACGCCTCTTTTTTTGACTGTCTCGTTTCGTACGGGACAGTATCGTATCGACATACGGCTCGATATTTTGAACCGTGGTTTCATCCAGCTTTATTGTAGTAATGTGGATATTGAGATTATCACTAAACACTGTAGTTTCAGCCATAGTTTTGGTTTCAAAACCGACTTCCATATCACTTAGATTTGTCATTATTGACGGCTGAGCATATATCAGCTGAAGAACTAAAATCAGCACCCACACACACAAAAAAAAAAGCTCCAAATAGGAGAGATGGGCCTCACACAAGATCCAAAGAACGATGCTTGCTCCCCAAATACAAGGAACAGTAGAAAAACAACCTACACAAGAATGTAATACTCAAAAGCAAAAACTTCCTTGTGGTTGCACAAATTCAGATGTAATAAACACCACTTCAGACCTGTTTGCACACCTCAAGCGATCTCAGATTTGATCAACAGGGGCCTAAAATCACTCCAGATCTGATCGAAACCTCCATAGAGTACAAAATTAGCATAGTATTGGCTGGTGCGACGAGAACATCCAGCAAACTAATATGTCCCTTGATTATATTGAATGTTCAAAGGCCTACTCCATCAAACTTGGTAGCAACACATCACTCAGACACGGAGAAAGTCAAAAGGAAAAAAGAAGAAAAATAGAAAGAGAAAGCAAGTTTCAAACCTTAAATCTGGATCAGATTTCTGATCCATGAAGTTTTCCAGATTTCAGATTCAAGAGGAAGAGATGAGAAAGAAGAAAAGAAGTGATTGGAGGCTCAGAAAAAGAAGGGCCAGCTGACTTTCTCTAATTTATATAATATAAAATAAAAGTTACACAAACACCCCCTGAGATACAGAAAATACACAAAACCCCCTGAGATTGTTTCCTACAAAGTCCATTCCGTTAGGCTTAAGGAAGTGATGATTTTGGTAGAGTCCCATCATTAAAGCACTTCCATACAGGGTAGGCAAGTTTTAGGTTGTCCCTTATTGCGGATAGTGTTTGGAGAAAAGATTCCTATCGTGCATTGTTGGTGAGAAAGCCTATGGCAAAATTAAATGAGAATTGTCTGATGTGTGTTAAATTTGAACGGTTTAGGGAAGATGTGGCATAGGTGGATCGGGGTGCTGTGTCTTTGGAATGTTTCTTTCTCCTTTATGAGTTTGAGAAGGCGTTTCTCATCCTCCAAAGGTCTTCCTCAAGGGGACTCCCTTTTGGTTTTCTGTTTACTTTAGTAAGAGATTTCCTTAATCCTTAGTTGTTTCCTTTGTTTAGCCAGGAGGCTATTTTAGACTTTTAGTTAAGTGCTTTCAGTGAGCAATGGTAGAGTGTCCATCTTCTGTCTCCAATTTTCCAGCGATATGATACTGCTTCTTGAAGCTCCAAGGATTTTTTTGTACCAAGTATATCCTTAAATATCTAGAAGTTGTCTTGGGTTTGAAGATGAATTGGATAAAGTGTCTTAGGGATCCATGTTAATATTGATTTGCTCTAATCTTGTGTTGATGCGTCGAGGTGTAGTATAGCAGTGGTTTTCAGATATATAGAACTTTCTTTGGGAGATAAGCCTTGCAGTCTGCAGTTTTAGGCTCCCGTCACTGAAAAGGTTTAGAAAAGATTTTTCATTTGGAAGAAGAATTATCCATCTTTAGTTTGTAGGGTTGCCCTCATTCAGGCCTTGTTGGCTAACCTTCCGATATACTCTTTCTCTTTCAAAGCTTCACCCAAGGTGATTTTAATGGGATAAAGAAGATTCAAAGGGATATTTTGAGAGGGTGATGGAGCTAGAAATGATCATCTTTTGAGATGGGAAATGGTGTCTAGGAATTTAAGGGGTTCTAACTAGCGCAACTCATTGGCATGAAACTTTGCATTTTTGGGAAGGCTATGGAGATTCACAATGGACATATATAGCTTATGGTGCAGAGTCAAAATTAGCAAATATGGCATTCGTAAGAATAGTTGGGATATTAATCCTCAAGTCAGGATATATAGTATCAGTCCCTGAAAGGTCATTTCTTTGGTTATTTCTCTATTCTATCCTCTTGTTTGTTCCATTTTGGGATCTGTCACATGTACAAGTTTTTGGTTTGATAGAGGATGGGAAAAGTTTGTCCTGTTGGCCCATTTTCCTCGAATCTTTAGATTCTTTGTTTTTGAGGATTCCAAGAAGGCAAGTATTCTTTCTTAGTGCCATAATGCTTTTGAGGTTGACTGGGTGATGTCGGGAAGTATTAGTCATCTACTCAATCAGTGGAGATTCCTTGCACTAAGAAAGAGGGGATGGTTGATGCATCATTCTCTTTATATGCCATTCTCTGGTGAGATTGTGGGAGCCAGAACTTATATTATCATTGATTATGTGATGGCTGTGGTAGCCATGTTGGTCTGCATATCTCTAGATTCTAGAGTTATTTTGATGTTGATGGTTATCAGAGAGTGGGCAACGGTTTCCCTTCCACTGCTTTTGACTTGTAGGTTCTAATGGGCTTAGAAGCCTCTAAGGGAGGGGACTATCAAGCTGAACTTTGATGGCTACTCTCTTGGTAACATAAGGCTTTCTAGGATTGGTGGTATCTTCAAGGACATTCTTGAGTCCCATAGAGGGGACATTTTCTGTTTTGGAAGGTTGGAGGAAGACTATATCTCAGGCTTTTACGTCTTTGGAGGTGGAAGGGGATTCCTCTCAGTGATTTCCTTGCTTGCCAAACCACAGGAGTGCTCTTGGAGGAGCCTGGTTTATTTTGTTTGTTTTGCTTGTACTTTGACTAACGATAAATCTCATTCTCCTATGTGCCAAGGTCAGCTAATGAACTGGTGGATAGGCTAGCCAAGGGATTCTCTTTTCATGGGTGTGCTTTCAGCAGAGATGTTGTTTGGAGTGCATGTAGTAGAGCCAATAATTATGTTTTAATATTGATCTTTGGTGTTCTTCCTTTTCTTTTTCTTTTCTCATTATCTACCTTTGTTAGATACATTTTTTCCTATTGTTTAATACAACCTTCTTCGTTTGTCAAAAGAAAAGGAAAAAAATAGTTGAGTATATATGATTAGCCTGTAGGATTATCCCTCAGTTCCTTAGAATATTCCATACCGACCATTCTTATAACTTGATGTAATATTGATGTTTCACATATGCCTGGGATTGTTCATATAATAAGTAACTACTAGGTTATTATGTAGTCCTTTGTACATTTATACTTAATTATGCCTGTAATTTATTACCAGGAGTTACTATAGTGCAGTGCATTTTTTCGCTGATATAACCTAATGTCATTCATATGGATGGCTGTAGTGGTAGTTTTTCTATTTCTAATCATGTTTATGGGGTATTACATCATTGAAACAGGTATTGTTTGAAGTTCCATGCATTTCCTTTTCTTCTTGAGTTCTTCCATGTGTATCCACTATGTTTTTTGGATTAGTATGCACATCGACACTAATATTTTGGACCATGTATCTTGTTGTAAAGGCTTCAAAAAGAATCTGTTATCTTCATAAACCTGCTGAAGGCTTCAAACAAGATGAGCCTAGCTAATTATCCTGAGGCTGTAAATTCTTGGATTTACGTACTTCCCAAATTATATGTCAATCACTTCTTTTTTCAGGTGGCCAAGGACTTTGACTATGGCTAGAGCTCTCTGTGAACTTCAATTGGATCTAAATTGTCAATCATTTGATGGAACATTTTCTGAAGCTAACCATTTAAAACCATTGTGTTTGAAAACTGAAACTGAACATTTCCTTCCAAAGACTCCTGCAAAGAGAGAATCAAAGAGAAAGCGTGGAGTGAGAAAAATCTCAAAAAATTTAGCGGACAGAGAGTTGGAAGCTGATGTGAACTTGGGGACGAATCATGACAGGTTGACTAATGCCGTGCAACTAATTGAGGAACAATGCCCAAGCTTGCTCTCATCAGTAGAAGATGATTCTTCAAGTGAGCGAAGAAACTACAGTCAGCTTCTGAATAACAATGATAAAGCTGATGGCTGCCCAATTTCAAGTGTGCAATTTTCAGAGGTGAGAGAATCTTACTCTTCCTATAGAATGGGAAATTTTCCTTGCCCGAGAGAACTGGCGAATCTCAATGAAGCTTTTCTGGCAAAACGCTGCCATCTTGGCTATAGGGCCACGCGAATACTGAAGCTTGCACGGGATATCTTTGAAGACAAGATCCAACTAATAGAATTTGAAGAAATTTGTAATGGAGCAAGCCCATTCCACTGTAATGAGCTGGCAGAGAAGTTGAAGAAAATAGATGGATTTGGTCCTTATACTTGTGCAAATGTGCTTCAATGCATGGGATTGTACCATGTGATTCCAGCTGATACTGAAACTATCAGACATTTAAAAATGGTGTGTTTGGTTCTTCCTTGTTACATTATCTCAACTAGTTCGTTGGCTTTAGAGGTCCTGTAGTGCCACTCTGGCGACTCAAATCTATAAAAAACCATATTTTTCTTATTAAATATTTCTTATTGTAGATGTTTGTGATACTTTGTGTGTTGGTGCAGGTCCATGGAATAAATTCCACCATCCAGAATGTTCAAATGGATATTGAGAAGATCTATGGAAAGTATGCACCGTTTCAGTTCTTGGCATACTGGTATATTCTACAACACAACATGGAGTATTCTGTCATCTGCTTTTTATTTGTCATGATCTGAATTCTCTGTCTGCTTAGATACAAGTATCCTTATTTGGTTGTCCCGTTTATCAGGTCAGAGCTGTGGCACTTCTACGAGAAAAGGTTTGGTAAGCTTAGTGAAATGCCTCACTCTGATTATCAACTAATCACTGCCAGTAATATGAGAACCAGACAAATTTCCAGTAAAAGGAAGACTAAGATGTCCTAATTGAGGCATCTTGCTTTGATTTTTGTGACATAAGCAGGTTGGTGTTTATTCTCTATATCTGTGGCTCGTCTTACATATTAGAGCATTTATGGAGCATGACATGTTTGACCTGGATTTTATCTTGTTCTAGGATTCTGGTCAACGTTTCCTGACATCATATTCAACTTAGAAAATATAATTTAACTTTTCGATTTTTGATTTCACCTCATTTTGTACTGCATCTTTACTTGGATGATGGTAGATATAGAAACACGAACATTATTTCAAAACTCTTCCTTGAGAATGTTGGATTCTGAGTCGCGGGTGCAGCAAGTCAGGATGCTTGTTGAACATTCAGAAACTTGTCCAAATGAGTCGTCACCTATATTATATTGATATTTGTATGGGCTACAGAATTTGACAGCTACGAAGTGTTTGATTCGGCAAATCTGAGAATTTGGAATTTGTTGACATGACAGTATAATTAAATAATTTAGTAAGTTCATAGGATGTGTTAAATTAAATTTTGTTTTGTACACTTAGAAACTTTTATACAAAACATAGTGCATACTCCAATAATATGTGATGTGAAAATGTGAGGCCTCGATTGGATGGCTTGAAGCGTTTGATTAGATTGATTCTTTGTGAAGAGGATCAAAATAACCAAAAATATTATTGGATCTTTTTTTGGGCCCAAACAAGTGCCATATGTTGGTGGGGTTGCCTTTTTTGGGAAGCGCAATCCACGTGTTAGTATGGTCCTACGTGTCTAAGTAAGATCTTAGTTGAGTGAGATGGATCCACATGTTAGTCTACCACAATGATACAACCATTCTCAGTATTCCTCGAATTGGATAGAAAGATTGATCTTAGTTGAGTGAGATGGATCCACATGTTAGTCTATACCACAATGATACAACCATTCTCAGTATTCCTCGAATTGGATAGAAAGATTATTCGATAAGATGTGGAAGGTGGGCGGTGGCTTGAATGGGTATATACCATCTCAGTTTGGCTCTCAAGAGAGCTTTATTCTCTCTTGGAGATCTTCTCTACACATAATCTTAGGGTGCACTTGAACTCCTAAATTTAGATGTTCAACATCTCAAAATCTCTTCCAAAAGGATTTTTGGAAAAAGTCCAGGAAAAGGTTCTCTTTGCATAAGCTTTATATAGACCTTCACATCCTATGAGATGGTGACAAGTGTCACAATCTTGTTAAGCTAATTAATGTCGTAAAAGGCTCTCTTATTGATTCTCTTCCTTTAATCACTCTTAATTAGGGGAGATAATTATTCTCTCATTATCTCTCCATAGGCTGTAAACGAGCCGAGCTTTGCCCAGCTCAACTTAGGCTCGTAAAAAGCTTAGATTTGTACAAATGCATTGATATTATAGTTGATAATTATTATTTTATGTAATATAATATGTTAGCATGTGTGTAATACTAATACATTATATAAGTTATAGGAATATGAATATATAATCTTATATACAAACCGAGTCGAGCTTTAACCGAGCTGAGCCTACTCAAGCTTGGTTGAAGCTTGTTAAGATAATGAGCTTTTTTTCAAGCTCAGACTTGGCTCGCGAGCCTACTTATAAAACTCAAACTCGAATCATATGAGCCGAGCCAGAGCCTGAGCCGAGCTAACTCGCTCGTTGACAGTCCTATCTCTCCCTAACATTTCCATTAATTAGGGAGAAAGAAACTCCTGACTTGAAAGAGAGTTAATCCTTACTAATTGAAAGGAGAAAATTACTCTCTTGGTAATTTATGCTGAGGTGAAACTGTATGTCTCGGTGAGCTGACTCATCGATGTTGACTTGTTTGTCATGGTCAGATTCTAGGTATTCGTGTTGGGGTGCCATCCGGCTGTTGTCGACACAATACCATCGGTCGCCATACTTTTAAGGACCATAGAAAATCCCTTAAGTGGGGGTCTTACCAAGAATGGAAATCTCTCCGACAAAAGTACTATGCAATAATATTTAATTAATTATTTAAAATACTAATAATAAAGTAATTGGCCGGATATATATTATGAAAACCCCCTAAGTGGGGGCCCTTAACTAAGATGGAAATATCTGACAAAAGTATTATGCAATAATAATTAATTAATTATTTAAAATAGTTAATGATGAAGTAGTTCGCTGGGCAAATTATGCAGTAATAATGCTCATACAAGCCTATTTTATGCCATATCAAATACTTGTGCAAGTGTCGACGTTTCAGGGTTTACTTGACAACTGATGCTTTCCCGGTATAACTTGCAAGAAACCAGATTGCTGGTTAAGCCAATTTTTCCAAAACTCTAAGGTATGCAGTATTTTATCTCGACAAATTACGCTTACTAGGTGTGGATATGGGCAATGATATTGCATTTCTGTCTCATCATTTTAATTTAGTGATGTGACCCGCGGTACAAAAATGGCCATCAACATTTGCTACAAAAGGGAAGTGTCCTTATTTGTTTATATGCATTACCTAACAAGTTGGATTAAGGCATTTTGTTAATGTTGATGTATCGGTTGAGCTTTGCTCCTTAAAATGTGACCTTCATATACATGTGCATACAACACTGAACTGACAATATGGATAGACTTGTGTGCATCCATTTGGTTTGAACATGTTAAAAAGTTCATATAATAAATAGGTTGACACTTTCAAGGCACCGCATCCTCTACATCGAAGGTCTTACAGCTATCCATACAACGTCGTTGGATTGCTGCCACGTGCATAGGTAAGGGGTACCAATGTTATAGAAGGGGGTACCCAAGGCTATTTTTTGGCAAAAAAAATACATAATGTAATGGCGTTAAATAACTTTTTTTTGTTTAAACTTTTTTGACTTCCTGCTAAAAAAATTTCAGTTTTGCCGCCACCATTGTTTTTTATTTTATTATTTTTTCTTTTTTTGGCCTTGTGTACCCCAAAATAAGCCTTGGGTACCCTGTAGAAGTGGTACCCAAGGCTAAATTTGGGGTACCCAAGGCTAAAAAGAGTCAAAAGGTAACAAAGGCTTAATATGCAAGCCTTGAGTATCCCCCACCACACCCAAATATACCTTGCCCCTGCCACACCCCAACCCTTCAGAGGGGGTACCCTTGGCTTAATAATGCACAAAGAACCCTAAGATTAATATTTTATTATTTTATTATATTTTGAATTTTTATTGATATGTCAACTATTTTTCTGCCATGATCTTTGTATGCTTGAAAAATCATAACTCTTTATCCAGAGATCAATTTTCAATTAGACTAGATCCTATGGAAAGAGGACTCCATTAAGAATGTAATAAAAGTTATTTTTTATATTTTATTTTAATTTATTTATATTTTTAAAATGTGTTGCTCTGTGCTGTATCATCTTATAGAAAACTAGTTTTTCTATTTTTAAAAATATTTAAAAATGAATTTTTAAAAAATGTTTTTATTGGAGGTATAGTACAATATGTTTAACAACATAAAAGTTTTATTTCTCGAAACAAACTTACCATTTGATTCAATTTTAATAGTTTACAGATATATTTGAGAATTTACAGCAACTTAACAGTAGGTTTGAAATTACAAATAAAATAGTTAAATATGTTTTTTAGTATTAGAAATTTTTAGATGTATTATAATATGAGTCTAGAAGTTTATGTACATTTTTCAGAATTTTTTAATTCATTTTGCTTTGTAAATAAAACTCTGAAAGTGGATGACTTCATATTGTATTTTTGCAGAAGTTTTTAATTTATTTTTATTTGTTAATTATTTGTAATATTTATGCCATGGGTACCCCTTTCTTAAGCATTGAGACACTTCCCAATAGAGGGATACCCTTTGTGTGGGGACATTCCCCAATCCTTTGGAGGGTACCCAAGGCTTATATGACCATTTGAAACCAACTGTTTTTTTTTTTTTGCTTGTTGCCTTGGGTACCCCAAAATAAACCTTGGGTACCCTGTGAAAGTGGTACCAAAGGCTAAATTTGGGGTACCCAAGGCTACAAAGAGTCAAAATGTATCCAAGGCTTAACATATAAGCCTTGGGTACCCTCCACCACACCCAAATATACTCCCCACACCTTAACGCCATGCCCCCTACCATACCCAAACCACCACTAACACCAAACCACCAATTCTTCAAACACTGCACTACTCTACCTCCATTACACCAAATATCCCTCACCACCACCCTTAAACCATACCACCAACACCTTAGCCCCTGTGTGGGGACATTCCCCAACCCTTTGAAGGGTACCCAAGGCTTATAAGGCCCTTTGAAACCAACTGTGTGTTTTTTTTTTTGCTTTTTTTTTTTCGCCTTGGGTACCCCAAAATAAGCCTTGGGTACCCTGTGAAAGTGGTACCCGAGGCTAAAAAGAGCCAAAAGGTACCAATGGCTTAGCATGCAAGCCTTGGGTATCCCCCACCATACCCCCACCACACCCAAATACACCGTGCCCCTACCACACCCCAATCCTTTAGAGGGGGTACCCTCGGTTTAATAATGCACAAAGAACCACAAGATTAATATTTAATTATTTTATTTTGAATTTTTATTGGTATGTCAAATATATTTCTACCATGATCTTTGTATGCTTGAAAAATCAAACTCTCTATCCAGAGATCAATTTTCAATTAGACTAGATCCTCTGGAAAGAGGACTCCATTGAGAATGTAATAAAGTTTATTTCATGTCTTTTTTATATTTTATTTTAATTTATTTATATTTTTAATCTGTGCTATTTTGTGCTGTATCATCTTATAGAAAACTAGTTTTTCTATTTTAAAAAATATTTAAAAAATTAATTTTTAAAAACTGTTTTTATTGGAGATATAATACAATATGTTTAATAGCATAAAAGTTTTATTTCTAAAAAACAACTTACCATTTGATTCAGTTTTAATAGTTTTACCGATATATTTTAGAATTTACAGCAACTTAGCAGTATGTTGGAAATAAAAAATAAAATAGTTAAATATTGATTTTATTCTTGGAAATTTTTATATGTATTATAATACAAGTCTAGAAGTTTATGTAAATTTTTCAGAATTTTTTAATTCATTTTGATTTGTAAATAAAACTTTGAAAGTGGATGATCTCATATTGTATTTTTGCAAAACATTTTAATTTATTTTTATTTGTTAATTATTTGTAATATTTATGCCATGAGTACCCATTTCTTAAGAATTGAGACACTTCCCAATAGAGAGATACCCTTTGTGTGGGCACATTCTCCAATCCTTTGGAGGGCACCCAAGGCTTATATGGTCATTTGAAACCAACTGTTTGTTTTTGCTTTTTGTTGCCTTGGGTACCCCAAAATAAGCTTTGGCTACCCTGTGAAAGTGGTACCCAAGGCTAAATTTGGGGTTCCCAGGCTAAAAAAAGTCAAAAGGTACCAAAGGCTTAACATGTAAGCCTTGGGTACCCCTCACCACACCCAAATATACTCCCCACACCACACCATGCTCCTACCACACTCAAACCACCACTAACACCAAACCACAAATTCTTCAAACACTTCAATTACACCAAATATCCCCCACCACCACCCTTAAACCACACTACCAATACCTTAGTCCCTGTGTGGGGACATTCCCCAACCCTTTGGAGGGTACCCAAGGCTTATAAGGCCATTTGAAACCAACTGTGTTTTTTTTTCTTTGCTTTGTTTTGCCTTGGGTACCCCAAAATAAGCCTTGGGTACCCTGTGAAAGTGGTACCAAAGGCTAAATTTGGGGTACCCAAGGCTTAACATATAAGCCTTGGGTATCCCCCATCACACCCAAATACACTCCCCACACCACAACACCATGCCCCTACCACACCCAAACCACCACTAACACCAAACCACCAATTCTTCAAACACTGCACTACCCCACCTCCATTACACCAAATATCCCTCACCACCATCCTTAAACCATCCCACCAGCACCTTAGCCCCTGTGTGAGGACATTCCCCAACCCTTTGGAGGGTACCTAAGCCTTATAAAGCCCTTTGAAACCAACTGCGTTTTGTTTTTGCTTTTTTTTGCCTTGGGTACCCTGTGAAAGTGGTACCTAAGGCTAAATTTGGGGTTCCCAAGGCTATAAAGAGCCAAAAGGCACCCAAGGCTTAACATATAAGCCTTGTGTACCCCCCACCACACCCAAATACACTCCCCACACCACAACACCATGCCCCTACCACACCCAAATCACCATTAACACCAAATCACCAATTCTTCAAACACTGCACTACCCTACCTCCATTACACCAAATATCCCTTACCACCACCCTTAAACCATACCGCCAACACCTTAGCCCATGTGTGGGGACATTCCCCAACCCTTTGGGGGAAGGGGGGTACCCAAGGCTTATAAAGCCATTTGGAACCAACTATGTTTTTTTTTGCCTTGGGTACCCCAAAATAAGCCTTAGGTACCCTGTGAAAGTGGTGCCCAAGGCTAAATTTGGAGTACCCAATGCTAAAAAGAGCCAAAAGGTACCCAAGGCTTAACATGTAAGCCTTGGGTACCCCCACCACACCCAAATACATTTCCTACACCACAACACCATGCCCCTACCACACTCAAACCACCAATAACACCAAACCACTAATTCTTCAAACTCTGATGTTGCTGCAAACAGCAGTAGCAGCAGCAACACTACCCCACGTGGATTTAACCACCACTTACCTTTGTACTTCTTGAACAACAACTTCAGGATTAGGATGCTGATGAGGAAGGGTGAGGTTGATGAGGAGTGAGACAAGCTCTGATAGGAGAATGCATGTATTAGGAAGAGAAGAAGAAGAAGTGGTCAGGTATTAGGAAGAAGAAGAAGAAAAATGATAGATATTAAAGCAGGTTTTTTACATTTCAAACATTTAAAAATAATAATAAAAATAAGAAAAGGCCCATTAATTTTAACGTTTGGCCGTTTGGAGTTAAATCTACGTGGCAGCGATCGAACGACGCTCTATGGATCGCTGTAAGACCTTCGCTATAGAGGATGCGAAGCGAAGCCTAACGGTTACAAAATGTCCCCTCCAATAGGTAGAAAATCTCCTTTGCATTGACAAACATGGGTTGCATTCTTAATAATGTCAAGCTGCACTAATTATAATACAAAAGAATGTAATTTTACATTATCAATTTTTTGGAGCCGGACCCTTGTGATGTAAACCCTGTGGGGGGTGTCCTGTGGTGTGAAACATCACCAAGGGCAAAATTATAATTTTGCCATTTTGCCCTCTGGATGTTTCACACCACAGGACACCCCAGCAAAGGATCCAGCATCTCAAATTTTTAGTACCTAAAACCAATTTTCAGATGCTACACTATAAAACTCCTAACAATATAAAATCATGTTCTTTTTCCTCACCTGTCCTCCCCTCTCAGTCTCTCTCTCTCTCTCTCTCTCAGATGAGTTTGATTGGACTCAGCACAGTTTAAACTCAACTCACTTTTCTCTTCATAAAACATATCCATAATTTTGTAAAAAATAAAATGAATACTATAAAGTTTTGAATTAAATTATTACAATTATTAATTCTTTTTCAATGTTATATGTCTAATTCTTGTACTTCACCGATTTGTAATTCTTTAATGAAAGTACAAAAAAAAAAAAAAGAAAAAAGAAGAACATGCTAAATAGAACTATATGCCTGTCTTTTCCCTCATTGGTTGACTAAGAAGGAAGCTTGTGTACCCTGCCATTGACAGGCCCAACGATGAAGCCTGTGTACCCTACCATTGCACCGTGAATAGCAGCACTATGAGGAAGGAGTGTGCAGTAAACATTATCAGACGCATTGCTTGGAACAAACCAGATCATGTATGTCGGATCTGCAAACAAACACAGTGAAGCACTTAAGATCAAAGTAATGTTATCGATCAAATCCATTTAGGAAAATAAGTAAATAAAAGAAGGGGAATTTCGGGTCACAAACTTATATATTTGAGATTAGTTGCCTATCTTATGTTGTCTTGCAAAGTGATCCTGATAAAAAACCATGATCTACATGACAAGTTATTGACCAATAAGATCTTATATGAGAGATTCTTATGTCATGGTTTTCAATAATAATGTTATGGTAGAGTGAAAAGCAAAAAACTCAAAAGGACTATAATTATATTTATATATAGATATTTCATGTAAATGCATCAACAAAGAACATGATTCTCTGTTGATCCATTGAACACATACTCTCAGAAAGAACGTCTTGCCCTGCACCTTCGGCAATCACAATAACCAGTCTGTTCTCTTTGGGTCGTTTCTCCATGAACTCAAAAAGCCCAATGCTGCTCTCGCAAGGTGTTGGGTTGGAGTAGTCTAAGAATTAGAGTTAGAAAATAAGTGAGGAGATGAAACGTAAGATAGGATTTTAATTGGCAATGCTTTCAGTCTTTAATTCCATGCAGTTACCGTTTAGGAGAAACCCATACATTTTGAAATGTTAATTACAGGTATTAATTCCTAAGATATCCAAATGGTGTAAGGGACCTTTGCCCATAACTGAAATTATTATATTAATTAGAATTAATTAAGTTATTAAGTAATACACTAACATTCTTCATTGTGTCATGTAAGGAGGACACATGTCCCACTCTGAAGCCTCCTCCCAAAAACCACTCCAATATATATAGAGAGAGATGGTCATTGCTTTTCATCTCATGCGTCCTGTTTTGTTTGTTGCTCAAATTAATTACTACAATTTCTCTCTTAGATTGTTTTCTCAGTTTTTTTTCATATAGCTAACTAGTTTCTCATAATCTATCGATCATGCTTGTTCCTTCTTCCAACAGTATTACTCTTGGTTTAATGATATTTATCTCAAGTCTGTGTACTGTAACTTGCCAAAAACCAGATGTTGTGGTTGCTGCAGATGGTAGTGGTAACTACCGCACCGTCTCTGAGGCTGTAGCAGTTGCACCTAACAATAGGGTAACTAGGTACTTCATACACATAAAAAGTGGAGTTTATCGTGAAAACATAGAAGTACCTGTAGAGAAGACCAATATAGTTTTCATGGGAGATGGCATCGGCAAAACCATCATTACGTCTGACCATAGCAAGTCAATCAGATTCAAAACCTTTGATACAGCTACAGTGGGTGGGTAATTAGATGTTCTTCATTCTTCTTGATTTTTTATTGTATCTAACTGTACGTCATGTATGTTTGCAGTGGTCATTGGAAACCAATTCATGGCTCGGGATATTACATTCGCAAACTCAGCTGGACCAGAAGGTGAGCAAGCTGTGGCTTTGAGATGTGATTCTGATCGATCCGTGTTCCATAGATGTAGCTTTGAAGGATACCAAGATACATTGTACGCCAGGCAAGGAAAACAATTCTACCGTGAGTGTGATATCTATGGAACGGTTGACTTCATTTTTGGTGATGCCACGGCTGTGTTTCAAAATTGCAATATCTACGCAAGAAAGTCTATTCACGGAAAACCGAATGTATTTACAGCTCAAGGTAGAGAGGAACCTGGGAAGCCGAGCGGATTTGTTATTCACAACTGTAACTTTGAAGCTGCCGAAGAGGTTAAAGCAGGGAAGTCAACAATAAAATCATACCTAGGTCGCCCTTGGAAGAAATATTCGAAGACTATCATAATGCAATCTTTTTTGGGTGATCTGGTTGATCCTGCAGGGTGGTACGAGTATGATGGCAATTTCGCATTAGATACGTTATTTTATGCAGAGTATGAAAACCGAGGACCGGGTTCAAACATAGCAAATAGAGTTAAATGGCCAGGATATAAAGTAATTACTAATTCTAATGAAGCCATGACCTTCACAGTAGCACAGTTTCTTGATGGAAAGGATTGGATACCGTCAACTGGAGTTCCCTTTACCCCTAATCTTTTATAAGTATATATATAGGGCGTTTTTAGTTATATTTCATTATTATCTCTAACTGAAAATACAAGATTCAACTAGACTTGCTGGGTAGGTCCAGTTTTTTGTCCATTAATGTGGTGGTTTTTTGGTCGGATGAACTTGTACGTTTAATTATTAAGATTAAACCAATAAATTTAGGTCGATTTATTATACTCTCACTTTAGATTATTGATTTTGATGGATTTACTGAGCAAACGCACCAGCGTTAGAATGAGTTTTTTTTTTTTTTTTTAAATAATTATTTATTTATTTTTGCAGAAGGGTAAAAAATAGAAATCAATATAATTTACAGATTTTCAGTTACTAGGTGTACATAATATGTCTTTTAATGGGCAGATGCATCAAATTTAGAAACTTTGATGAGACAAGAGTATTGTAACATATATATTTAAGATTGGGATGGGCCTGGTCATCATGGATCAGAATAAGTAAATGAAACGATCCAATGGTTTGTAGACAGCAAGGTTTTAGGTCTCAGGATCATGGATCGAACTGGTTCGAGCCGATCTCTTTCCAGACCAGCAATACTGACCATTCCGGATCCAATCCGATACAAAAGGTAGATCGTACATTAAAAAAAGAATTGGATTGGCCAAACCGGCGGTACCAGTCATTGGAATGACGGTACCAATCGTCGAACCGGTTTAGACCGATACATGTTGCCTGTTGGATTTTCCTTTTATAAATTATAAAAAACAAAAAAAAAAATACTTTGGATCGGTTGGACCTGTTGTACCGGCCAGTCCGCACCGGTATCGGTTGGACCAATCTGATCCAAAGCCACTTGAAAAAATAGTTGTATTGTGGCTTTGGATCGGACCGGTCCAGACCGATCCCAGGTTAATTAGTATAACTGTATGATTGTAATTGTATGATTACAAGGTCTATAGTCGTTCTTATAGGTTTATTTTTTTATTTTTTATTTTTTTCTTTTTTTTACACAAGTTTATAATTCCTTGGTATACTATATTTCCTATTAGCATATAGCATAGACTACTATTACTTATTAGAATTATTCTATTTTTTTTATTTGAAAGTGTTTTAATATTTGAATATTTAATAGGTTAAAAATATTTTTTTACTATTTATTAAAAAATTTAAAATATTTATTAAAAATATAATATGTTATATTGGTGATGTTTATAATTGATAATTTCATTAATTCAATATGTTATGAATTTAAAATTAACATTAATATTAAAATTAAATTAATTAAAAAATAAAAAGTAAGCATGTTGGTGGGTTCAACCCGTTTATTATTGGGTTAAGTCTGAGTCCATGAATTCTCAACCCATTTAAGGTACAATTCATTTAAAACCGGCCCGCGCCGAAACCTGACCCAACCCGACCCATTGCCACATCTACTCAATCCTAGCACCTAATTAGAATCGTTCAGATGACATATATTTTCAAAGATAGACGAGATAATCGTAGCAGCTAATTAGAATCTACAGTTTTTCTAGTGATACACCTCAGCCATTTTTGCTTCATATCTTCAAAACTATCGAATTGTAGGTAAATTGTTTTTGCTTTAAATCAATTTGGTTCGATGTTAATTCTTTTTCAATGTTATATCCATAATTTTATATTATTTTGTAAGAACTAAAATGAATATTATTAAGTTTTGAATCAAATTATTAGAATTATTAATTCTTTTTCAATCTTATATGTCTAATTCACGGACTTCACAAAACATAAAAATGAATATTATTAAATTCAGAATTAAATTATTACAATTATTAATTATTTTTCAATGTTATATATCATATCCATAATTTTATATTATTTTGTAAGAACTAAAATGAATATTATTAAGTTTTGCATCTCAACGTTAAGCTATAACCTATCAACAATTATCTTATTTGTTACCTTACATTCAATATCGATTCCCTTATAACCTGATATTTTTCTTTGATACATTACAACTTGCTATCATATATTAAGCTTTTTTTCAATATATATATATATATATTATCAATCAGGTTAATTCGGTTAGGGTTTTCGGTTGGGTTGAATTACTCGAAGCTCAAATCCAGAACCAAACCGAATTAATTCAGATTGACTTTTTCAAACCAAATCGATCCAAAGCCGGATTGGATTGATTTGGATTTGGGTTAGCCCGGCCCAAGTTGCACCGCTAGTAGCATCTGATGAATTGTGTTGTTGAGTTTGTAACCTAGGTAATTAAGTAAGTGAAACCAACCAAGGGTTAGTAAACAGACTACAAGGCCCAACAAGATGATCGCACGAGCATCCATTGAGCCACATTCTTAAGTCCACGTATCTACGAACAACACTAATTGTCAAGGACAGATCTCTACACTTTTATCATACACTTTGGTGGCAGAATTGTTCTCGTACACATATAATTTTTCTCGTGCATATATATTTAGTAGAATTAATATATATTTTAGGCTTTAAATATTAATAATCATTATTCGGAACAAAGCTATAACCTACTAGCAATTTTATTATATGTAGCTTGCATTCAATACCTATTCCTCTATAACCTCATGTTTTTCTTATATACATTACAACTTGTTTCATATTAAGGTTTTTTTTATTTATTTAAATAAATGTAGAATAGGTAAATCAAATTAATATTAACTAAGTTAGGTTTTAAAAAACTTTAACCTGGTTTGCATCTCATTGCTCTACGTACTTTTGAATAATAATAATAAAATTGAATTTTTTTCTCATGCTTAATATATCATCGATGTTCAAAGACTTATCATAGACATGTAATAATGAAATATGAATTTAAGAGAGTTATATAATGTTGAGAGAGAGAGATGGAGAGAGATTAATGGATAAAATAGAGTGTTTTTTGAAAATAAAAATAAAAAATAGGGAACCCATTTATCTCGCTAGTATTTTTTTACCAACAAAAGAAATGACTATTAATAGGTCATGTTAACTTATTAAAATTTAAAATTTTTTAGTCTAAAAAATTAGATATTTTTTTTGTAACACTTTGATTTAAAGAAAATTATATATTAT
>JAUPMG010285018.1:0-32330 GCA_031762675.1 Pachysandra terminalis | reverse complement strand
TTATATTAACTCATATGTTTTCTTCACTTATGATTAAATTTTAATTTTTTTTTTCAATTTGATTAATGTTCTTATTTTCGGTTCAGGGTCATTACAGGAAGAGCCGACATCGAAGGATCAAAAAGCAAAGTCGCTTTGAGCGCTTGGCTGCCACAAGCCAATTATCCCTGTGGTAACTTTTTGAACACCTTTAGCTTCAAATTCCAAAAATCTAAAGGATCGATAGGTCACGCTTTCACAGTTCGTATTCGTACTGGAAATCAGAATCACGGTTATTAACTTGTTAATGTTGTTGTTATTGACTTATGGATATTATGGAGTTATGACTATTGGATTGTTAGCATAGTATAGATATTGGCATTTCATGGGTATTATGGACTTGTTGATATTGTGAAACATATGGTTACAGATTGTTGGTATTGTTGCGTATATGACGTGTTGATATGATAGAGCTATAACGATTGTTGTTTGCTGATATTCAAATATATGATTATGTTGATGCTATGGTTATGAATTGATATGATATATTAGTTGTGATAATATATGATTATGATGCTAGGAGTCGATATGATATTGTGTTGTATGTATTGTTCTTATTCCATGTTATTCCATGATACTAGTGTGTTCTGATGTGTTAGCATGTGATTGTGCGATTTCCATGATGATTGCTATGATATGTTATGTTTGCATGGACTAACATTGTCCCATGAAGATGGTTGTCGGGTTGTTTCTTACTGGGCATTCCAAGCTCACGCAACCTATTTATGTTGCAAGTTAAAGTGGATTAATGATGGATTGCGTGGACTGATGTTGTTTGCTATTACAGTCTTGCAGAAAGAAAGCTTCCCGGTCCCAATTCTAAACGTTTGAAGTGAACCCCAGAAGCCATGATTTCACACTCGATCAACAGAAACCCTACCTTTCACCCCATACTCTTCTCTTCATCTTCTTCTTCAGAGCTGCAGTGTTTACTCCTTCAATCCTTCAAAGAAGCTTTTCTCTCTTTGCTCCTAAAAGAAAGGTCCTGTTTTGTACAATCATCCATGCAAGTAACCTGAATTCTCTTCATTTCCCAGTTAAAATTCAAGTTCGTGTAAGTATTCAATATAATTTCCATTTATCTTTTGAGGCATCTTTCTTTTGAACGAAAGGAAAATTTTATTCACATGTTGCTTCATTTTGTTGACATTTTCCCCCTTTTTGATGAAATTACTTTAATCTTGATCATGGGCAGTTTTAATTTCATATTCTGATGTGATGAGGTTGAAAAAGTTGGGATTTTTCTGCTCATGTACTTATGATTATCTGAGAAACTCTACTGAATTTGGCCTTTTTTTTTTTCTTTTTTTCTTTTTTTAAATTGGAAAAATCTATTTCTTATATGTTAACTCTATGTGTCGTAGGATTTTGAACAAGGAATGCATGTTATCTAGTCCTTGGAAGCATTGTCTCTATGTTGTTGATTTTATTTTTCTTCCTTTATGTGAATCTTCCAAGAATCTTTAGAACTTTATGTTATGCACTATCAATAGATTGAAACTTCTTTAGGAATACCTATAAGTTATAGACATGCAGTTATTAATTTTTTTTTTAAATGTGGAGGACGCTAGATGTTTGGAAGTAAATGTGTTTAATTTTCATGATTAAACACAAAGATTTATAGCTGTAAGTTCTCCTTTATATGTTATTTTTCATTCATAACTGAATTTAGTATCCATCTTTGGCATTTTTATAACATTACATGTGAATGATATATACCTTTCCTGTCACTTCTTTTTGTTTGATTTCTCATTTAATTAAAAAGTCGAGGCAAATTTATCCACATGATGAAATTAAGATGTTATTCTTGTGGATCTTAACTAGTTTGTTGATCGGGATCAAGCAATAATAATAAACACAATAAAAACGAAGATCAAACGATGCCACAGATATACGTGGTTCGACAAAGCCTACATCCATGAAAGAGAAGAAGTTTCCACTATGTCAAAAATGAATTAGGGGTACAACTTATACTCTTACCCAATATAAAGAGAAAATCCCCAATTACCCTTACTGTACCACGGGGGTTCCGCCCCCCGCACCCCCTAACCCCATGGTACTGATCCACACAACGAATTACCCATGACCAGGGGTCTCCTCATGGCGCTCCGCTCCATGGGGCCTCTCAGGTTCCTCCTCCTTGGATCTAGAGACTAGGGAATATGAGCCACCCACTATCTGTAACATAGTTTAAGATAATCCCCATTAAATAGGTAATGATCATACAATTTCAAAGTTTAACCTTGTGAGTTAATGAAGGGATTGCAAGTTCTTTAGTTAGCTTCCCTAATAATCAGATTGGCAAAACTTGAAGTAACTTGATTACATTTTCAGTTTACCACCGAGTTTTCTTATAACTCTGAACACCTTGTTGCAGAGTTCTTGGGGAACAATTTGATTAGCAATGATATTGAAAGTGACAGCAGGTTGGTATGCATTTCTGCTTTCTCATGTGGAGCAATGGCATGGTTGAGTTCTGCACAAGTAGCACATTCAAGTGAAGAGATCAGAATGGACATGGTTTATGAGATGGGAGAACTATTTGAATTGGGAATCCAACTGTCTTGCTTGCTTATAATGGCTCCTTCTTTGTGATTCGTCAAGTCCAGGTCATAGAGAACTTGGTTTTTCTGCGAAAGAATTGCAGGTATGCTCTCTTCTTCCTCTTGTGCCTTATGTAACAATAGTAATGAGGATACTGAACACCTTTTGTTCTTGTACTCATAATCAAATTACATTTGGAAGAGTATCCTTCGGAGGTCTGGTTATACCAGATCGCCTCTTCCCTAAGATGAGGAGGTCTGTTGGTGCATTCAAAATATGTCAAGTAATGCTCTTGTGGGTAATGTGATGAAGCTCAGCCTCATTGCCACCATTTATCACCTGTGGAAGGAGAGGAATATGCATATACTCCAACAACAAGCCAACGACTGCCAGAAGGTGATCAATAACATTATTGAAGATATTCGAGCATCTGTTGTTTGGAAGAACTTTAAGGTGGATGACACCTCTTCTAATAGGAGTTTCTTCTCTCTGTGGAAATTTCCTATGCAATTTGGTTAGGTTGCACTACCTTGCTGTGCTCTGCTCTGTTCTGATATGGCCTGGTTGGTGCCTTATTGTATTGGGTTTGGGCCTGCTCGTGCCTGACATTGTTGTTCGCTGCCTTATGCTACCAGCAACTTTGAAAGCGGGCATCTCCCCCTTCTTGCCGGTCACCATTGGTTGTTGTCTGTGTTGATCAGGTTCATCCTTCTTGATGGTTTGGTGGGTTCACTCTCTTCGATGGCTACCTTGGCTGGATTGTCTAGCGTCCCCTATGGGTTTGAGTGCTTGGGGCGCTGTTTGGTCCCTAGCCCTGCATATTGAGTTTTTACGTTGTATGTTTCTTAGTTCTGTCTTTATTCTTTGGTGCCCCGAGTATGTTCTGAGTCCAATTTGTTGGCCATGAATGAGGCCTCGTCATTAAGCTTGTAATTCCCATTCGTATATAAATTTTTTTGAAAACAACTTACCTTCCAAAAAAAAAAAAAAACCAGCAAAAAATTTATTGAAAAAAAAAAAAACAAAACTAAGAATAAAGTTGACAAGCCCATCTTTCTATCTTCTCTCTTTTCTATTCTTTTACCCTCACTTTTCTTTCTTTTGTATTCTCTCTCCTTCGTCTTTCCTCTCTTTTCCCTTTTTTGGGTGACCATTTAGGTTCCCTTCCACTTCATGGGAAAAAAAGTACTCTTCCTTATATTTCATAACTATTAAAAAAAAGATAAAGAAAAGAAAAGCAAAAAAGAAGGAACCCGTTAACCTCACCATAGGGGAAGGAATTAAGAAGCAGAATAAGAAGCTGTGTTTTGGAAGAATTCACCCAATTTCCCATTTTTTCTTTTCGTTTTACACCTCATTTTCATTTCACCTCAATTCATTAAAAAATAATAATAATAAAATAAAAATATAGCCAAAATAGATTATTGAATAACAGTTAACTTGCTCTTCAACATTCATATTTCTCTTTTGCTTCCACAGTTTGTGTTGTTCAATCCTCGTTAACCAGCACAATTTGTGTTGTTCGTTAACCAGCAATAATCATAAAAACAAACAGAAAAAAGAAGATCAGAACGCACACAAATATATGTGGTTTGACAATGTACCTAAGTCCACAATAGAGAAGAAATTTTCATTATATCCAATAATGAATTAGCATTATTACTTATACTCCAACCCAATATATTAAAAATCTCCAATATACCCTTAATGTATTTGTTCCTCGCATCCCCAACCCTATGGTGTTCATCATGATCTAGAGATTAGTGAATATGAGCCAATATCTCCAACATTATGCTATTATCATGATCCATCCAAAACTATAGTCAATTGGCATGCGATTGCATTTGACAGTATTTAATGAAGTACTTATTTAAGCTTCTAACTTATTAAATCACTTTTTAAGTCTAAAGTACGTGTGATAACGATGAACAGATAAATTCTTACTCGTAAGCAATAGAGGAAGATAACCCATAAAAAGTTGTTGTGCGTAGCTTCTCTTAATACTTATGCGGGGAGTGAGTTTCTAAACATTA
This sequence comes from Pachysandra terminalis, assembly GCA_031762675.1. Lineage (NCBI taxonomy): Eukaryota > Viridiplantae > Streptophyta > Magnoliopsida > Buxales > Buxaceae > Pachysandra > Pachysandra terminalis. The sequence goes on along the minus strand of JAUPMG010285018.1, from coordinate 27,714 downwards.
GTGATAATTCTAAAATGACACTTTTTAACACTGAATATACTACTAAGCCTTTTGAAAATGACATTTTCATAATAAGTTTTTAAGATAATTTCTAGGAGTTTGTCATGTTTATAAGCTATTTAAGATATCTGAATTTATAAAACATATTTTTCTTCAAACCAAGCAACGTATTGTTGTTGTGGACAAGTGCTAAGTCGAGTAATTTATAGAGTTAAGGCTTGGAGAATAAGGCATTTTCCTTGGTCCACTTTAAACAAGGGTGGTTTTCCTTTTCTTTATTTATATATATATATTGTCACGACCCAAACTTAAGGAAATTCTCGTAAGAATCCTTATGTCGAACCGCGACTCTCACCCCAACCGGAATCGGGAATGGTAATCAATATAGAGCCAAACCATATGAATCAATGAAACTTTTAAGAAATATACTTTACTGAAAATATTCAAAATATAAACTAAGTTATTATATCCAAAACACTTATTGAAATAACAGCGGAAAATAAAATAATTACATCTATTTCTAAGTTTAAATCAAATCCATAACCCTATACATCATATCTAATCTAAGAAATAACTGATAAATCTGACGGTAAAACTCCAAGTAGAAAATCACTCCATGCTTCATCAAATCCAACAATGTTCACAAAAAGGGTACGGTTCATCATACTCATCTACTAAATTACTTGAAATTGCGCAAAGGCGTCAGCTACACTTAGTCCAGTAAGTAAATCAATTAAAATATACCTTTAATTGGAATATGGTCAATACCACTACCCAATGATACAACATAAACAAGATAGCAAATAATATGAAATAAACATAATCATAGAATGAGTGATGCAATGCAATATGAATGTGGGTTCAATTATTAATGAATGCAATGCATGCTCATGCAGAAATAAAAGAAAGGGGTTCATCACCAAGTGTGATCCATGCAAAGACATATGTTGTGCAACATGCATGTTGTTTGGCATTCGATTAATGTATATCCCACATCCGATCTAAGTCCAATACCAAAGAATGTTCCATCGTAGTGAATTCATCCCCCTATATACGGTAATGTGATAATTGGACTATTCTATGTGCACATCATAGTTTCTAGGACCTTCGACCTAGAGGTCACAAGCGCCTTTGTTATTTCAATCATAGGGAATATCCCAAGGGGCCACCTAGGTGTATTTCTCCTTTGTGATCCATTCATTAGTCGATCTACTAACAGAATTTCACTCGGCATCCGTCACGTATTATGATACGTTTATCGAAATGAATATAATGTGGAATATTGGGATTATCACCCTCACCATGAATAAATTGGTATATTAGGATGATCAGTCCCTCAACACATGCAAATCGGTCCATACGGAACTTCCTTACCAAATCATGATTCACTCAAGTCTGATCCGATCTTCAACAGAAGTGAAGTTTGAAGGCAAAGTCTAGTACATGACCAGAATATGGTCATTAATACCAATAGGTTATGCTGTGCATGTGTGGTGATAGTGCACACTAACTAGGCATGCAATTAAGTGTACAATTGTGTAATAAGGCTAAGTATGAAAATATGATATTTACATCATGGTATAAGTCATCATGATAATCAATTCAACTTAAGTAATCATGGTATATGATTTAAACATAATCAATTGTAAAACAGTTCAATTAACCATCAATCCACATCATAGAATAATTATAATCATCATTAGACCAATAACATTAGTTTAGAAATCAATATAACACATAAATCATATTAAATAACCCAACTTGGGCTTTCTGACAGGCTAGCCAGCACGCCTGTTGACCATCCTACAGCCTAGACAGGGGCTAAATTAACTAGGTGCAGGGTCTAAGGTTGACCGACACACCGGCTGGCCATCCAGCAGCCTAGACAGAGGCTTAGTTTTCCACAAATATCAAGGGTAGCCACCGGTAGGCTGGCCGGCACACCGACTGGCCATCCGACAGGCTAAGTAGGGCTTGGTTTCAAGGTCTCAGGCACACATGGCCATCCGGCAGGCTACCGGCACACCGGCAGACTACCATAACACCGGTAGGTCTGCTGGACACCATCTCGGTGAACTGGCAGGCTAGTCGGCACGCCGGGAGGTTGCCGGTTGGCCCATAAAAGGTATTTCAGTATGATTTTTGTATTTTAAAAGATTTTTAGCAATTTTCTTCAACAAAGTAATGTTTAAAATCAATTCCAAACAAAATCAAATAAAAAAAAAATCAAACAACCACTTTACCTTGCTTGGATTGATTAAACTTAGAAAGCTTGAGTTTTTATGAAAAACAGTTCATGATTGAGTTGAATTCAAAGTGTATGCCAAATCAAAAATATAAAGTAGTCAAAAGTACTTACCTCGCTTGTCGCTTTGGATTCTTCATATTCTTCAACCCAATTCAAGTCTGAACTGTTCTTCCACCACCTTTCCAGCTCCAGCTATCCACTCAGATTTTATGATTATGGTTTGGACGACCAAGACTATGTTTATGTAGTTTTTAATCTTGTCTCTTAGTTAGTCTAGAGATTAAGTTGGTTTAGGATTAAGATTATAATCCTAGCCCTTAGATTAAATTAATTAATTTACAACCTTTGGATGAGAGGTGTTCTAGTTCTAGCGTGAGTTAATGATTGTTGTTATCTAATTTTATCCTAATTAGATTAGGTTCTTTTACTTTTAATCTTGACATTTAGATTAGTTAGTTTAATCCTAACCATTGATTTTTAAGTTTTCTAATTATATTAGGATTATTAGTGGGTGTTCTAACCTTAGTCTAATGTCCTACTTGTATTATAACTTATCCTTAATTTATTATTATTTAATTAGCACAAAAATTAGTTATTTAATTAAACTAATTGGGCTTAAGTCTTAGTTGGGCTTTAACCTTATTGGGCTTTACTTAAGTCCAACTAATTAATTATTAGAGCTAGGTCTTGTTTAATTAGTTTTAGTTTAATCAATTAAACCAGTTTCTATCTAAGCTGAACTAACCCTTGTTTATAACCTATAGTTTATTTTATTAACTACTTTAGGTTAATATCTTTAGCTTTTAAATTATGATTTAAATGTCCCTAACATAACTTAGTTACACATCATAACTTAAAGAGTTATGATTGTGTGTGAAGCACTTTAGTTTCTCATTGTGCAACCCACCAATCACAATCAGTCAAAGTCAAAGGTGTAACTATATTATTAAATTATAAATTACCCCTATTTTTATAATTAATTATAAATTAATCCCTATAAAAGTTCAGGTTATTACAAATACATTTTTTAAGATGTTTGAGTATAGTTGTCAAATTACCAGAAAAAAGGAAAAATTTCACTTTGACCCCTCTTGTTTTTGACATTTACAATCAAATACCCTCTTGTTTCTGAAATCCCACTGTCGCCCCTTTGCTTTACTGTCGGGTCTCAGATACTCCCTCACTAACAGAACCGTCCGGTTCAATGCATTTGTAAATTAAAATTAAAATTTAATGACAATACTACCCTCTGGTTCAATCTCTAGTCTAAGTAAAAAAGGGCATTGACAAAAATACCCTTTTTTACTTTTGACCCCTTTCTCTCAATTTGTAAATTCACGATAGGGGGTTTAGAAGAAACAGGTATCAACCATGGCTTTATCCGTCATTTTCCTTCTCTCCCTTTTATCGCTCTCCTTCATTCCTCCCTCACAGTCCAAGCTTACAACCAATTACTACCAGAAATCATGCCCCAAATTCAGTCAAATCATTCAGGACCCCATCACCACCAAGAAAATCGCCAATCCCACCACCGCAGCCAGCACCATCTGTCTCTTCTTCCATGGCTGTATGGTCGACGGTTGTGACGCCTTCGTCCTTGTATCCTCCAACACCTTTAGCAAATCCGAGCGAGATGTCAACATCAGCATTTCTCTCTCTGGAGATGCCTACGAGGTCATCGTCCGTGCCAAGACTTCTCTTGAGCACGCCTGCCCTGGAATTGTTTTCTATGCCGATATCCTAACAACAACTATCTGGGATTTGATTACCATGGTTGGAGGCCTTTTATGAATTCCTACTGGGTCGAAAAGATGGATCTATTTCCAAGGCCTCCTGTATTGATGACAATATCCCCTAATCCAATATGTCCATATCTGAGATCATCTCCATGTTCACTTCCAAAGGGTTTACAGTACATGAGAGGGTGGCATTAACGGGTAGGACTGTAAATGAGCCGAGCCGAGCTTTGCCCAGTTCGGCTCAGGCTCATGAAATCTAAACAAGCTCGGCTCGTAAAAGCTCGGCTCGACTCATGAAAGGCTGGAAAAAAAAAAAACATTTGATAGAAGCGATCCAATCTAAAACCCAAGACCACCCATACTTCTTATGTATTATTAATGCTTTAAACATGTTAAAATTGAAATTATAATTATTAAACAACTGTTAGAATTGGTCCGGTCTAAAACCGATCCAGTCTCTCTTCTTATGTCTGACCAAAAAAAAATTTGGTATACCTTCTTAAACAATAAAACCAATGAGCACTTTTATTTAAAGTGCATCAGTTGGAGGATTTTCTAATCCCCAACAGATGTAGGACAATACACAATCTCACAAATGCGGGGCGCGCGTGGCATCCCGTGCTCGGGGTGTTGCTACACGACAGCCCATGCACAGGGTGCGCTCGGCAGCTCCATGCGCAGGATACTGCTGCGCGGCAGGCCCATGCACGGAGTGCGTGCTGCAGCCCATGCTCGGGGAGCGCGCAACAGCCCATGTGCGGGGCACGCATAGCAGCCCATGCGCGGGGACGGGGCATATTGAATAAATTTAATTCGGTTTGGTACGGTTTGATTCAATTCGGTTTGGGTTTCGAGTTGGTTCGGTTTAACCGAGGGCTCAACCCAAAACCAAACCAAACTAATTTGGTTTGGATTTTTCTAAACCATTACCAAATCATATGTATGCAATCCCAACCCAAACCAAACTAAAGTCGGTTTTGGTCGGTTCAGACCCTTATTTAATACTGTCATTAACTTTGTATTTAAAAAAAAGCTAAACTTAATTTAATGTTTTGTATTTAATACTTAATATTATATATATACATAAATTTATATATTATATATTAGACCGAGCCGAGCTTTAACTGAGCCGAGCGTAGCTAAACTCGGCTAAAACTCGTTAAAATAATGAGCCTCTTTTTGGGCTCGGGTTCGGCTCGGCTCGTGAGCTTAAATATTGGGCTCAAGCTCGGCTCATGCGAGCCGAGCCCGAGCCTAAGCCTATTAACGGATACCCAAATTAGGATTCTCACATTGCAAGCAATTTAGAAACAGGATCTTCAACTACAACAAAACATCACAATTTGATCCCGCATACAATCCCAAGTTCACAGAAGGATTACAGAAGGCCTACGCGAATTACAATAAGAACTTGACGATGTTGGCTTTTAACAATGTTATGACCCCAGCAAATTCGACATGTACGTCCAAAACCTGTCGAGGGTGTTGGGGATGTTTGTGATGGACCATGAAATGTTGAGCTCTAACGAGAGGTTGGAGAAAGACGAAGTCTACTTTTCCTAAAAAAATTTACTATGCATTAAAGGGCATTTTTGTCAATTGTTTGTTTCGGTTCAACCCATGGTTGAATTAAAGGTTTAAAATCAAAACTTTTTTTGTCTTTTTACAAGAAAAATTAGCCGCGTTAGGATTTCTGTTAGTATAGGGGTATTGAGACCTGACAGTAAAGCAGAGGGAGACAATAGGATTTCAGAAACAAGAGAATACCCGACTCCAAATGTCAGAAACAAAAAGGGGGTCAAAGTAATGTTTTCTCAAAAAAATAGTATAGTTGTCAATACTCTCTAAGTTCAGGGGAGTTAAGTGTAAGTTATATTATGAAAACGCCTCAATTATTATGTACTTAGTTAGGGTTGGGGATTTCATTCGCTCTTACCGTTGTTCAAGTTTTGAGTCTATTACGAAGGAGGAAGAATGATGGCCGGAGATCTTCTTGTCACCGGCGTTGGGGAGATCTTAACAGAGTTGGGTTCTGTTACTGCAAGTGAGATTGCTCAAGCATCGGATGTCAAAGATGAAATGCGAAAGCTCCAGCTAGAGGTTTTGTGATTGATTTTCTGAACTAGTTAACATAAAGTGAAAATCCAAAACAGCAAGATGAACAAAAAGGTACGCACCTTCTTTTGGCCCTCAATCCCACTTGTATTTCGTTTTAAGATGGCTCATAAGATTAAGAAAATAAATAAAACGTTGCACGAAATTAACAAGGACAAGGATCAATTTCACTTTAAGGAAGCAGCTGAAAGTAGTAAAAGTGTTGAAATCATAGCAAAGAACCGAGAGACTTCCTCTTACGTTGATGATTCTGATATCGTTGGAAAGAAAAATGATAGATCGGAGATTGTGAAAATGTTAACTAGTTCAGAAAATCAATCAGAGATCCTCTCGGTGATTTCTACAGTGGGAATGGGGGGTCTTGGTAAGACAACTCTTGCACAATCAGTTTATAATGATATGATGGTCAAGAAGCATTTTGATACAAGAATATGGGTCTGCGTATCTGATGGTGATTTTGATGTCAAAAGGATTTTAAGAGAAATCATGGAATCTGTTGAAGGAAACAGATGTGATGATACCTTGAGCTTGGATGTCATGCTGCGCAAACTCCAAGAAAAGATCTGTGGGAAGCGATTTTTATTTGTACTTGAACGATGTCTGGAACGAAGATCGTGTCAAGTGGGATAGATTGGAAAATTCACTGAAAATTGGTGCGAGTGGAAGCAAAATAATTGTTACAACGTGTAGTACTGAAGTGGCTTCTATTATGGGTACCCACATATACCATTTAGAAATATTATCAGAAGATGAATGCTGGTCTTTGTTTAAGAGACGTGCATTTGAAAGTGGAGGAGTAAAGGAGACTCCGAATTTGGTGAGAATCGGGAGAGAGATCGTGTGTGGAGTCCTACCACCAGCCATAAAAGCTTTAAGAGGCTTATTGCGCTATGAGGAGGACGAACGCGAGTGGTTGTCTATACAATAGAGTGACCTCTGGACAGTAGGTAGAACGGGCATTTTACCCGCATTAAAGTTAAGTTACAATCGCTTGCCCTCCCATGTAAAGTAATGTTTCTTGTATTGTTCACTGTTTCCCAAGCATAGTGTTTGAACTCGGAAACGGGATCGAGATCGGCCGAGATGGACAATCTAAATTTAATTAAAAAAAAAAAAGAAAACCTCAACTCGGTAAGATCCCGAGATGGATCGGGCAATCCAACTCGGGATCGGACCAACTCGGGGATCGTTCCGGTCCGATCCCAAGTTGGATCGTCCGATCCATCTCAGGATCGGACGATCCGTAACACTATGTTCCCAAGGATTTTAAAATAGAAAAAAAAATCTCTAATCAGACAGTGGGCTATACACGGATTTCTTCAACCATTTGAAGGACGTACATTATTAATGGAGGTTATCAGTGACAGGTATTTCAACACTTTGCTTTGGAATTCCTTCTTCCAAGATGTAAAGAAAGACAACTATGGAAATATAACAAGTTGTAAGATGCATGATCTTGTACACGATCTTGCATTATCTATCTCAAGGTAAGAGTACTCAGCCGTGGATGGTAATTAGGTAGTACAAGATGTTTCCCAAGTTCATCATTTGTCATTTAGAACTTCTGAAGAACTAACAATTCCAGAATCTCTCTTCAGGGCAGAGAAACTGAGGACGGTCATTTTCAACATCAGATCATTAAGTATTGTCTTTCACAGGTGCTCTATAATTAATATGTTTAAGTACTTCAAGTACGTACATGTATTAGATTTATCTGTCAATCGACTTGAAGAGCTGCCATCTTCAATTAGTGAGCAACACTTGAGGTATCTTGACCTTTTAGGGACAAATATTCGAGTTACCCGAGTCTATCGCCAGCCTATACAATTTACAAACCTTGAGACTCATATACTGCGCAAACCTTATGGAGTTCCCCAGGAACATGAGAAAGTTGATCAGCTTGAGACATCTTGAACATGGTGAAATGAAAGAAGTATTGCCAATTACTAAAACTGGGCAATTAACTGACCTTCAAACACTATCGACGTATGTAGTGCGGAAATCGAAGGGATGTGGTATCAAAGAGTTGGGAATTCTGAACAACCTTAGAGGCAACTTGGGAATTTATGGTCTTGAAAACGTTAGGAATGGAATGGAAGCAAAGGAGGCAAATTTAAAAGGAAGAACAAATATTGAGTTATTGCTCTTATCATGGATGGATTTTATAGATTCCAGACAAGAGTTTTACCACAATGAAGAGGATGTATTGAAATGGCTTCAACCTCACCAGAATTTGAAAAGACTAGTAATTTAGGGATTCGATGGAATGGAATTTCCTACTGGTACAAGTCGTGCTTCTTTACTTCCTCCCAATCTGGTTGAGATTAAGCTGTATAACTTTAAAAGATGTCAAAGTCTCTCGGCACTTGGGCAGTTTCGTTCTCTTCGGTTCTTGCAAATATGTTATTGCTCTGCTCTAGAATCCATGCCAAGTGTTGGAGGATTGCTTTCGCTTCGATCATTGACTATCACTGGATGTAAGCTATTGAGATCCTTACCGGATGGGTTGAAATACCTCACCACCCTTGAGAAGTTGGATGTTGGTGGCTTATCCGAAGAGCTAGTTCTTTTCCCAATGCTGAGGATCTCCAGCATCGTTTCCCTTCGAAGCTTACAGATTGAGGACTGGTCTAAACTAAACTCTTTGCCCCATCAACTCCAATACCTCACCAACTTGAATATCTAAGAATATGGGGTTTTGAAAATCTGGTGTCTTTGCCGGAATGGATGGGGAATCTTGTATCACTTCAATCATTGGACATTGGCTATTGTCCTAAAATGATGTACCTGCCTTCAGAGGAAGTGTAATCACGTCTCACCACACTGCGTTCTCTGTATGGTTATCATTCTCCCTTACTGAAAGAAAGATGCATAGAAAACACAGGCGAGGAGTGGCATAAGGTATCTCACATTCCAACAACACATTTCTTTCCATGACCGTCATAAGGTTTACCATTTTGAATCTGATCTATAACGCGCTTATGTTGTAATTATGTTTAGAAGCATTGTTTGATTTCTGTTTTTTCTTAGACAAATCTGTGGTTTGGGGCCTAACAACTTATCTAGCCACCAAATCTTAGGCTGCGTTTGGCCAGGCTTGTGCTTTTGGATAAGCACTCATTCGATAAGCGACTCAATGAGACATTGGCTATTGTCCTAAAATGATGTACCTGCCTTCAGAGGAAGCGTTATCTCGTCTCACCGCACTGCGTTCTCTATATGGTTGTCGTTCTCCCTTACTGAAAGAAAGATGCACAGAAAACACAGGCGAGGAGTGGCATACGATATCTCACATTCCAACAACACATTTCTTTCCATTACCGTCATAAGGTTTGCCATTTTGAATCTGATCTATAACGCGCTTATGTTGTAATTATGTTTAGAAGCATTGTTTGATTATGTTGATTACTGTTTTTTCTTAGACAAATCTGTGGTTTGGGGCCTAATAACTTATCTAGCCACCAAATCTTAGGCTGCGTTTGGCCCGTCTTGTGCTTTTGGATAAGCACTCATTCGATAAGAGACGCAATGAGAGCACTTATCCACAACAATAATAAGCTGTTTACTTGAAGAAAATAGCATTTGGTAAATATATTTATTTAAGTGCTTATAAAAGTTTAGGGGTAAAATAGGTATTATGAAAATATTATTAAAGTTTAGAAATAACATTTATTTAAATGCTTATGAAAGGTTAGGGGTAAAATAGGTATTATGAAAATATTACTAAAGTTTAGAAATAGCTTCTGGCATAAGTGATATGAGAAGCTACTCTTAGCAGCTTCTCCTTATAAGTAGCATTCCTCTACTGCTTAAGGGTAAGCACTTACCCATTAGGTGTTACCAACACACTTTTAATTTCAAAAAATCCTTTAATAAGCTATAAGCACAAATATAAGCCACGCCAAACGCAGCCTTAACATGTTTTATGCTTTGATAATGAGTCAGGTAAGTAGGTCCTTATGAAAGAACTTTTTGAACTTTTGAAATAAAAGTTCAAAACTGATGATTGAAAGTTGTTCAATTGCTGTAAATTTTTACATGGACATTCTTAGTAAGTGGCGCTCATTAATTATTCTTATATATATAGATATATTGTCTGAGCAACAAATGTGGACTTGGCAGCGCACACACCAATGGATTCGTGATGGCTAAGGTCCAGTATGCTTCAAATGCACTTGTATGTTTTTCTTAGATCAGTCATTGATCATGCTTGAGTCCTGATTCCGCATTCCTTTTTTATGCTTCTCTCTGTATCCCGTGAGGCTGCTAATAACTATTTCTAACATTCAGGTTTAATTTTGAGTCAGCCAAGGCAGATGAATAGCTGATGAAACTGTTTATTGTACTAATCTTTCTCTTGGTAGATAATATTGACATGATCTCTTTCATTTTCAATCTAAATGTAACATCAATTCCCCTTAGGTATGGGAGAGAAGCACCTGAATTGCCAAGTATAAAACTAATTTTCCCTGCTAATAATGGGTTTAAAAGTTTAATCAAAAGCTTGGAAAACTCTCCAAATAAGTAGGTTCAACTACTATATGTATATTTAAAAGGACAATTTTTTTTCTTTTTTTTGGGTAAATGCCTTCTGATATGCAAACTAGGGGTGCAACTTGGGTCGGGCTAACCTGAACCCAACCCGACTTTTGGTCGGTTTGGGTTGGGTTTTATATCACTCTGGGTCGGTTTTGGGTTGAAAAAATTCAACCTGAATTAATTTGGTTCAGTTTTGGGCTAGGGCTATGACTAACCCAAACCAACTCGAAACCAAAACCGAATTAATTCGGTTCGGTTTTCGGTTTTTGTTTGATGCCCGAATCATAATAGTGTTTGCGGTTTATTAACCAATCTAACTAGCCTCATGTTTATGGTTTGATAACAATGTAATTGCAATATGCTTTGTTGCAGTTGAATGTGTTGGGTGAGTTAAATTTGATTTTTTAAGTATTTGCATATTTATCAGGTTGGTTTAATAAGTCCAAATATATGACTCAAGTTGTGATTCTGCTTAAAATCGACTTATTTGAATGACCTCCCTACCAGCCTTGTTCATGCCAGAGCTTCCTTCGTCACTCTACTATGAGGCTGTGCATACAAACTCTTTTCCATTCACAGTTTTCAGTTAGTCTCAATAATGTACAATCAACATAGAAAGTTGGAATGACTTTGAACTCTTCTTTCTACTGTCCAAGTAGAAACATCCTCAACTTCTTTTAGTATTCAAATCTATAACAAAAATCATACTTTCTTAACAATGATTATCCAACAATAACTTAGTACAGGCAAGAAAACATCATCTATTTGATAGCAAAGTACGCATATTACAATTAGATTCCTAGTGTGCAATGGGTATCAGGTACTAGGATCAGTTTCTGCTCTTGGGCCTGGAGCTGAGAAAGAACTGCCATTGTGAAGCTTCCTTCACCTGCTCTGGAACCATGAGGCTGAATATACAAACTCCTCTCTACTCATAGTTTCTGATAATCTCAATAATTTACAATCAACATAGAAATTTGGAATGACTTTGACTCTTCTTTTTACTTTCCAAGTAGAAATTTCCTAACTTCTTTTAGTATTCACATCTATAAAAAAATCATACTTTCTTAATAATGATTATCGAACAATAACTTAGTACAGTCAGGAAAATATCATCTATTTGATAGCAAAGTAGTCATATTACAAATAGGTTCTTAGCATGTAATGGATATTTGATATTAGTATCAGTGTTTGTTCCTGGGATCTGATACGTGGAACTGAGAACTGTCATTGAAGCTTCAAATAGGATCTGGTTCTGGTTGTACATGGAACTGAACCAATACCAGTTCCCACCCTAACTTGATATTCTAATTATCGAATTTAGCTCGGGAAGGACTCCTTGACAAAACTCTTCTTGATTGACAATAACATATGATGGCTTCCAATGATGAAGATTATAAAGTTCTGACCCCAATTGCTGAAGTCCTTTTAAGTACAGGACCTCCCATTGAGGATTCTTTCCCATCAATTTGGACTACCATTTCATTAGTCTCTCACACTCCCAACATGTCTGTTGTAACTTCTTCAAGTCTGTCTTTCTGGTTTACAACGATAACCTTTTGGTTCAGGTTGCTGATTAAGGGAACATGGATTGCTGAATTTGATCTTAAGGGGATGGGTGAGACCAAATCTAAAGATATGATCGTTTTTTGTAAAGTTTTGTTTTGGTGCTTTTTGTGTGCGTGCGGTTGACAGGGTTCATATTGAGTATGATGAAACTGCAAAATTTAGCTCCATGACACTAGTGAAATTATACAGAGCAGACAGAGAGATGCAGATAACTCATCCTTTTATTGTTTCTTGCAATTTCACTAGCTTCTGAATGCAATAGGTGTGGTTGATAGTTGATACGTTCCACAACTTGGAATGAGTTCTAGTCGATGGAACGAGTTCTCAGCTATAAATGGTCGTTTGGTTAGCAAAGGCAGAATGAGTTCTCCCTGAAAGAGAATGAGAAAATACCCTTGATCACAGAATCACCTGCAACCCACCCTGATTTTAAATTTTAGGAAGGGATGAAGGGCTTGTGGAACAGTTTCAGGGTTGGGGCCGAGGTCGTGCTTGACGACGATATGCTAGCTAGTGCAACAACATATAAATAAAGTAAGCCAACCTTGTAAATATATTTTTTCTATTAAAGATTATTTTGAAGTATGTTATTATTGCATTTAAAAGGATATAAGTGTGCAAAGCTTTTGTGTGGCTAGGGAATTATATGAAAATAATAATAATTACAGGAAAAAAAGTTAGGAAATTTGGTCAAAACTTATTTTAGTACATGTTAGCCAAACCAAACATCTGGGAACTCATCTTGTTACAAGCTAACTAAACACGACCAAGACGCCTTCAAAATTAATTCCGAGAATGAATTTAGGGAACTAATTCCTAAAATGAGTTCCGTAACTAGAATAACAGCCAAACGAGGATAATTGCATATTGTATGCAATGTAACCATGCGGTACTTTTATGCGATGTCAATCACATGATGCTACGCCCATGAAACTGGTAACCCGTTAATCTAAAAATGCTAAACCACAGTCAATCCTAAACCTTATTTATCTTAGTAGTAACAATCGATGACATTAGAGTTGTAACACGGTTCGATTTAGTTATAAGGTTGGTGAAGATTAACCTAAAACCGAATCAAACCAAATTGAGAACCGACCTCCCTAACCTAAAATCAAACAAAGTCGAATAGAAAACCTAACTCAAACCAACTCAACCCAAATTATAATTTCAATTCGGTCTCACCCAGGTTAATACAATATTTTTTAGAATATATATATACTAGTGGAAGTCCATATGCATCGCACGAGACGAAGGGTTGCAATTTTAACATGAAGGTCATAACAGTAACTGAAGGTTCTATACGATTTGGATCACGTACCTCGATGCATACGAACCCAAATCTGCAGTAGAAGATCTCTATCGAACTGGATAACGTCCCGCGTCGGAATATGTAATTACTAGAACCATATACATTCAATCCACACTCGATCGACCTAGGGCTTTGTATGGATCCCCAATAACAAATCCGTATCTCTGTAGGAAGAAGAGATGAAGAGAAGAGGGAGTTCTCTATGGGTGGATCCCCAAAAACGTGAATAGTAACTTATGGTTAGGGAGGAGGAGTCTTCTACATATAGAAGACTCAACTCAACTCCACCTAGGACTCTATCTCCTAATCTCATTAAGAGAGAGTTATCCACATCCACACTTTTAATCAAGTATGGACGTCCTATTAAGTGGGGACCCCGGGTTGGACCAACCGGGTCGACCCATCTCTAAAATCCATAGACACAAGGATTCATCCCTGATCTCTTCCTGCTTGGGAAATCATCCTCGATGAATTCCACAGCATGTGACTCAATCTATGTTAGTCCCTCGTCGGTTTGTTCAAGGACAAAGATGTAGCCCTTAGAGTGCTCTGAGTATCTCACAAAGATACACTTAACGGCTCTCTTGTTTAGCTTCTCTCTCTAGTGGGAAGGTACGTGAACATAACCTATAGATCCCTATGGCCTCATGTGGGTTAGGTCAGCCCCTTTGCCTGTCCATAACTGGTATGGTGTGCTAGGAACTGACTTCGTAGCGACACGATTTTAGATGTAAGCTGCAGTTATAAGTGCATCTCCCCAAAAACTAATGGGTAGATGCGCCATCATCAACCTCACAATGTCTAACAAAGTAAGGTTCCTTCTCTTTGCAACACCATGCTGCTGAGGTGTGCCTGGGTTTGTCAATTGCCTATGGATTCTCTTTTCTTCACATAACTCTAGAAATATATCAGATAAATACTCGCGTCCTCTATCGGTACGAAGGCACTTCATGTGTCGATCTAATTGGTTCTCGACTTCCACCACGAACCGTCTAAAGCAATCTAAAGTACACATAACTGTATCGTGTGTAATCATCGATGAATGTGATGAAATAAGAATCTCCGTGGCGGGTCCAAACATTAATTGGTTCACATATGTCAGAATGGACTAACTATGAAGGAACGTTTGCTCTCACTGCCTTACCGAATGGTTTCCTACATGACTTACCGCCTAGACAAGGCTCACAAACGGATAACTGAACCTTGGCAAGCGATCCTAGTAGACCTGCTTTAGCCAATCGGTTCATCTTCTTTAGCTCAAGGTGACCAAGTCTAGCATGCCATCTCAATGAATCCGAAATAATAACATTATCATCATGGGAAGTCAACTAAAAACCAAATTTGCGTCACTTGAATTTATCAATATTAAGTTTAAACAGACCATCAGAAATAAATCCCCTACCGTATAAATTGACTCTAAAGAAATGGAGACGCAATCTCTACTGAAAATAACGGAAAAAATTAGTCTAAGTATCTTTACTAGCTATAGTAGATTACTTTAGACATGTCTCTCTTTCTTCTACGCTTCTCTCTTTAGGGCACTTGGTACCTTTGTTTGCCTTAGGCGCTTTCTTAGCTGTTTCCCCCTATTGAGGCGCCTTACCCTTGCGCGTATGCCTAGACTTGTTTGTCTTGTGCTTCGTCGGTTCGCCTAAAAGCGCAGTGTTGTTAGACTTTGCGGTCTGATGCTCTGTCTCGAGCTTAAGATGATTCAACAAATTGTTGAACGTTTTAATGTTCTCATTGTGCATCATGACGAGCCTTATGTGCTCCCACGAGCCAGGTAAGGATCTCAGAATAGCGAGAATCTGCTGCCCATTTGTCAGAAAATTCCATGCGGCTTTCAGATCTCGTATCATAGACGACATCTTGCTAAGATGCTCAACCATACTCTCGCTCGGAGTCATCTTGTAGGTCTCAAATCTCATCGTTAGTGCTCATAATCTGGTGGCCGAGGTACCAGCGAACGCGAGTTTCAATAGGTTCCAAATCTCAAGTGCAGTCTTATAGGCCTCGAATTCGCCAATAAGATCATTATGCATTCTACTCAACATAGTAAATCGTGCACAACGATCTTTCTTAGCACAAGCCTAATAGGCCTCCATTTCTCTACAATGCTAGGCAATGGTTCCTTCAAGATAATCTAGGCTATGTGATAAAGTCTCTTGGGACTCGGACTCATCGAGGAGATATTGAATCTTCCTATGCCATATGTTATAGTTCAATCCAATTTCTCACCCTTGTTCAAGTCAGCTACTATACTTTAAGCGGCCATATCACTACAATTAAAATACACATATCTCTAGTATCTCATATATACACACATTGTTGATCTTGCATCATCATCAGTATCTAGAATTACACAATAATATTAATCTTTTATTTATCAGATCAGAAATACACTAGACCGTACGTCATAATCATCACCAATACAATAAAATTATAATACTGTTTTTTAATCCATATTATGCAAAACCTTCTAGGAAATAACATAATCTCAACTAGGATGGTATTTATGTTAACCTCATATAACCATGCAAATAATGTTAAATTATGATATTATTTACATGCTAACCGCATATAATCATGCAAATAAAAATAATTAAATCGTGCCATTATTTACATGTTAACCTCATGTAATCATGAGAATAAAATTAACTCTAAACATGATATTATTTACATGTTAACCTCATAAAATCATGCAAATAAAATAATCTCTAACTCATGATATTACTTACATGTTATCCTTATATAATTATGTAAATAAAATTTACTCTAAATCATGATATTGTTCACATGTTAACCTCATATAATCATGCAAATAAATTAAACTCTAAATCATGATATTATTTACATGTTAACCTCATATAATCACGTAAATAAAATTGAACTCTAAGTCATGCTTTAAAAACCCTAATATCAAAATTCAAAATAGACATGAATTTCATGGTTTGATACGGGTGAGTGCGGCAGCCCATCACGCAGCAAGACGCACAGGCAGGCAGCCCAGCAGCAAGGGCGCACGCAGCAGCCCTGCAACATGGGGCGCGTAGGCCTCGCGCGGGCAACCCAGCGCAACAAGCACGGGCGCGCAGAGTTCTTGTTTAAATTCTGTTTAAATTTGGCTCTGTCAAAATGGCTGATAAAGTAATGAAGTTTGGGTCTAGGTCAATGGATCCATATTTCTCTCTACTTGGATGTTTGGGGTCCAGCCAGTGGTTGTACTAAAGGCAATCGGAGTGATGTGGATCAGAGTTCTTGGCCTCCAATTCCATTACATCTCTAGGATGTGGAAGTGTTCTGCAAAATCAAAGATCTTCGTGGGGGTTTTATTAGATCCAATTTCGGCACATCAGATGGGTTGGTAGTTCAATGGGTCAGACTATTAATTAGGGAATGTGATTCGCCGGAAAATGTTGAGGTGCAAGCGGGGGTGGAGCTGTTCAGATATACCATTTGGCGGGAAGTCAGTCTGGGCTATTTCGTCCTTCCCAACTCAGAGAAAGTTGGGTCGAGCTTGGGGGTAGAGGTGGTTGACATGATGGTGGGAGTGGAGGGTCTGGAGTTGTCAGGAGCATTGGCCTCTCGATCTTGAAATCACTCGGGTGATAGAGGAAAAGATTCGGAGGTTGACAATGAAGGGTGTGGGTCAGCTGGGTCTTGGGTTAGGGTTAACCCGGCCATGGGAAATGGGGGGAACTGAAATATCAAAATTTGAAAGGGGTTTGTGGTCACGTAGACAAAAAGACTAGGAAGGGCAAAGACATACCCATGGCCAGGGGGGTCCGACTATTGGTGTTGGCCAACTCATCAATTTGGAGCCGTGAAAGGATCACCCGCTGAGAAGCTGGTTAAGGAGTATGGGCCATTGGATAAGCCGACCCATAGCGCTCTCAAGATCAAGGAGCCTTCATAAATCTCACTAGGCTTATCTGAATCCAGTTCGCTGGTTGTAGGTGTGATGCGCCTTCCTCTCTTTAAAGGAAGCCAATCATGACCAGGTGAAGCTGGAGGCTTGGAGCTCAATAAGGCCCCTGTACAGTTAGTAAGGGTTTTAAGGAGGGCTGGCTCTATGATGAGTCTGAGCTTCTCTCAAGGTGGTGGGTGGAGTTGGGGGTACTGCTGGTAGCTCTTGCTCGTCGGGAGGCTTTGATGTAGCGTGGGAGATGCTTCATACCAACACGAAGTGCTCGATGGGTGCTGTGGGAATGTATGAAGTTGGTGTGGTGACGGAGGAAGCAATGATGAACAACGATGCTGCTGCTGGTCTGTTGGACGCTGGCGTATCTGTGGTGCTAGTGGATAGTTCAATGGATGAGGTTAAAGCTGGCGATGATATGCGTTTGTGGCAAGGTAAGTCTGCATCACCGATCAACTTAAACTTAATATCTCCTCTCCTACTCCTTCTGCTTGGTTGAACCGATGGGATTCGGGAATTGATGGTGGTGTAGTGGGGAAGGGTGTCAAGTGTTCTATCAACACTTCTGTGGATCTGGGGTTGGGGGTTTTAGTGGGGAATGGAGTTCTCAAATCTAAAGAAGTTGGGGTGGATAAGGAGCTGTGGGATGTTGGGGGCACGAGGATGGATTCAAACGATGTGGAGGTTGAGGTTGAACCATTGGGGGCCGTTCTTCCTGATGAGGTGGAGAATTGTGGAGGGGTGGAAGCAGGGGAAATTTTGGCCTGGGCTACCCTTGTTTCTAGAAGAAAGGGGGAGAATGGGAGAGGCCGTATGGGGATCTGGAATGACCAAGATCAGAAGTTAAATCCTTCTTGAGTGTCTGAGTGGGATCTGAAGAAGATTAAGGAATTCTAATCGTTGGTGGGGGTCTCCTGTGAAGGGTTTGAGGAGACTTTGGTTCTTTTCATGGCCATTGAACAGCAAAGGAAGGTGGACTGTGATTCAAATATGACAGTGGCCAAGAAGCTTTTGAAACTGAAGTGAGAGATGAATGATGTAACCTCTACTATTAGCCCCGGAAGTAGTTTTTTTTTTTTTTTTTGATAATTGCGGAAGTAGTTCGAAGAGAAAGGGGGAAGAGCTTAAAGTTGTGCAGTCATGAAGCTAAAATTACTATTTGGAATGTCAAAGGGCTCCATCTGCAGAACAAATGGGTTGTGATTTAAAGTCTCGTGAGGTTATGCCAGCTTGATGTTGTGTTGTTACAAGAGACAAATTGGGAAAGTTAGAGAAGTTGCTTAAAGACGTGTGGGATGAAGGTGGCATTGGGTGGACTTCAAATCAGGCATCAAGTGCATCGGGGGGTCTGGCTATTTGGCTGGAGGACAAGGGTTTTTGATCTGATCTGGGTACA
The DNA here is from genome assembly GCA_031762675.1 of Pachysandra terminalis. Classification (NCBI taxonomy): domain Eukaryota; kingdom Viridiplantae; phylum Streptophyta; class Magnoliopsida; order Buxales; family Buxaceae; genus Pachysandra; species Pachysandra terminalis. Next base: position 8,880 of record JAUPMG010285018.1, on the reverse strand, counting down.
TGAGGGTCTGTTTTTGTTATCAGTGGTGTTTAGGTCTAGGGAGAAAAATGATGTGCTTCTTTCGAATGTTTATGGCCCAAAGGAAGGTCCTTTGTCCCTGAAAATGTGGGAGGAGCTTAACATGATCCGTAATAAATGGAGGGTACCATGGTGTGTAGGGGGTAACTTTAATGTGGATAGAAAGGGGTGTAGCAGAGTCTCAAAATGGATGAGAAGCTTTTCTGATTTCATTAATGAAAATGAATTAATGGAAGTGAATTTAAGTTGGGGTGGGGGGATTTTACTTGGTGTAATAGTACTTCAATGTCCAAACTTGATAGATTCCTGGTTTCTTTGGGCCGAATGGATAGTTTTTATTCAAACCTAGCTTTGGTTCTCCCTAGATCGATATCTGATCACTCCCCGATTTTGTTGGAATGTTCTATTCCTTGGTCAAATTCTGCTCTGTTTAGATTCGAAAATATGGGGTTGGAAGATCAGAGGTTTGTTCCTTTTGTTGAGAAGTGGTGAAGCAGTTTCAGTGCTGTGGGGTCTCCGATTCAGATTTTTCGTCGGAAACTTAAAGCTCTAAATCTGAAATTGAGAAGTAGAATAAGGAGGTTTTTGGTAGAGTTAATAAGAAGTTGGAAGCTATTCTGGAAGCTACCAAGGGTGAAATGTGAAGGAAGACAGTGGGGGTTATCAAATCAGGAATGGAGTGGAAGGGAGAGTCTCAAAATTGACCCGAAAAAACTGCAAGGTTAGAAGAGATTAATTGGCACCAAAACTGTTTGTGCTCGTAATAGGAGAAAATATATTAGTAAGCTTCAGGTGGAGGGAAGGCTAATTGATGATGAGAAAGGAATCAAGATGAAGTGGTGAATTACTATGCTAGGCTGTTTTCCGAACCAGCTCCTTATCGGCCTAATGTGGATGGGTTATCATTCTCTAATGCTCGAGGAGGAGGAGAGAGATTTGTTGTAAAGGGGGATTATGGAGGAGATTAAGGGCGTGATGGACTGTTTTGAGGGAGACAAAGCACCGGGTGCTGAGTCATGATGTATTCACGATGCCATTTTATAAGAGGTGTTGGCATATTATAAAAGGGGATTTAATTGCTGCTGTTGGTGAGTTTTGGAAATATTGCTATATTGGAAAAGGTGCGGGTGCTGTATTTATTTCTTGGATTCCTAAAAAGAAGGGGGGCCTCTCACCTAAAGGATTTTCGTCCTATTTGTTTGATCTGCAGTTTCTACAATACTGTCTCTAAGATCTTGGCTAATAGACTGAATGGTGTATTGTCAAAAGTGATTTCAAAATCACAGTCAGCGTTTGTAATGGGTAGACAAATCCTTGATGGCATTTTGATCGCGAATGAAGGTTTGGATTCAAAACAAAAACAAGGGAGTGAGGGATTGGTGTATAAGCTAGATATGGAGAAAGCATACGATTGTGTGAATTGGGACTTTCTGTTGTATGTTATGTGAAGAATGTGCTTTGGGGTGAAGTGGAGGGGTTGGATTAAAGCTTGCATTTCATCGGCCTCCATCTCTGTTTTGGTGAATGGGGGGGTGGCTTCAGATTTTATCACCCCGTCGAGAGGATTAAGGCGGGGCGACCCATTATCTCTATATTTATTCATTTTGGTGGCTGAAGTATTAAGCTTAATGGTGGAGAGAGGTGTAGTTAATAACCTTATCGATGGGTTTGGGGTGGGGCGTGAAGGATTGAAGGTTACTCATTTGCAGTTTGCAGATGATGTTCTCTTTTTGGTGGGGCTTCTGCTGATCAGGTTTTTTGGTTACGGTGTATGCTTCTTTGTTTCGAGACAGTGTCGGGTTTAAAGGTTAAACTAAGTAAAAGTGTGATGTTTGGGGTGTGGGAAAGGTGGAGAACTTTGGGAATCTGTGTAGCTTTTTGGGCTGTAATCCGGGTTCATGGCCGACAACTTACCTAGGCATCCCTCTTGGGTCTTCTTACAAGAATAAGAAAGTATGGGTCCCTTTAATTGAACGAATGGAGAAGCGGTTGGAGGGATGGAAGGGGGCTTACCTTTCAAAGGGGGATAGAGTTGCTCTAATAAGGAGCACCCTGGAAAATCTGCCTACATATTTCTTGTCTGTACTCAGAATCCCAATATCACTGGCAAATTGACTGGAACAGGTTCAAAGAAAGTTCATATGGGGAGATGAAGTTGGATGTCATTGATTCCACTTGGTGGTGTGAGATGTGGTGTGTAAACCTTAAATGTATGGGGGTTTGGGGATTAAATCTCTTGTGCCTTTCAATAGGGCTCTCTTGGGTAAATGGCTTTGCAGGTTTGGGGTGGAAAGGGATAGTTGGTGGAAGATGGTGATTGCAGATAAATATGGAAGCTTGGTTGGTGATTGAGAAACTGCTACTTTGAGGGCCTCACATGGGGTGGGTCTTTCGAAGGCAATAATGGGGGGGTTATGATGCTTCAAGGAAGGGGTGTCTTTTGGTGTGGGTGAAGGCAATAGAGTTCAGTTTTGGGAGGACAAGTGGTGTGGGGAGAGGTATTTGATGAATAGGTATCCGGATATTTATAGATTAGTGGTTGATAAGAATGTATGGGTGAAAGATGTGTTGGTAAGGAATGGTGGGGTGATGAATTGGTGTCTCAATGAGTGGAGACCTAGATCGGGGGTGATTTTAGAAGTTGGAAGTTCGAGAAATCAGGAGTTCTCACTGTAAAATATTTCTATAAATATCTGTGTGGTTCGGGTGCTAGTTTTGGGTTGGATAAGTGGATTTGGAGCCCTCTAATTTCCTTAAAAGTTGGCTTCTTTGTGTGGTTAGCTGTTCTTAACAAAGCTCTCACCGTGGATCATTTGATAAGTAAGGGTTGGATGCTTGCAAACAGATGTGCAATCTGCGAACAGGAAGTGGAATCAGTGGACCACTTACTAATCCATTGTCCCGTAGCTAGGCAAGTGTGAGTGGTTCAGTTTTTTGGCATTCCTTGGGTTAATCCAAGGAGTTTCGGTTCTATGTTGGAGGTGTGGTACTCGTTTGGTAGGTGCAAAGACAAAAAGGCATTGGAGACGGACCAGTTGGTGGCTGACCTTGCGAGGGGAGGTGCTAGTAGGGTCACTATGGTCTCGGGGGATTTGGATCTGGTCATGGTTGACATTTAGTGTCTTGGTTGTGCGCACGGGTGCATGTGTGATGTGTTCTATTTTCAGACTCCTGGTCCACTATTTTTATTTTTGGTTTGTAGCCACTGATAGAGATCTTCTCTATAGTGGTCGCTGTACTTTCTTCTTCTCTTTATATATATATATATATATATATATTCATGACTTGTAAAAAAAAAGACAAAAAAGGCATTGAACGGTCTCTATGTCTTGGGACGATAGCTTGGATACTGTGGAAAGCAAGGAATGTTTGGATTTTTTGAAAGAATTGAAAGTGATGTCGTGTAGATTATCAGGAAAACTAAACAGACTATTTTTGGGCCTCAGAATCTTCTGTGTAAAGATATTCCGTTTGAATAGTTCTGGGTCTAATTCTCGAACCTAGGTGTTGCAGTGGCTGGTTTCCTGTGCTTGATGCAGTTGGGTTTAGGCTTGGATTGAATCCTTTTATCTCGTCTTTTTCTTTGTTTTGTTTTTGCCTTTGCCTTTTGTTTTGGTTTACCTTTGTGGTATACCGTTTGTTCTGGGGTGTTTTTGCTCCTTTTTGAATATATAATAGCATCTCTGATGATAGAAAAAGATATATATTTTGGGTCAGGTTGCAGGTTAAGTAAACAGGAATATACTGAATTTGATCCTAAGGGAATAGGGGAAACCAAGGGATATGGTTGTATTTTAATTTTTTATTATTTATTTATTTTTATATGTTTTTAGTTATGAAATGCAGTTGAAGGATTCATATTGAGTATAATTAAACTCTGCAAACTCCAGGCCAATAGTGATTTTATACAGAGCATCCAGAAGAGATGCAGATAACAAATCCTTTTAATGTTCCTTGCTGTTTCACTTAATACCTTTCAAATCCATTAGGTATGCTTGGTATACAAGTCGTATCTCTCATGAAGCCTTATGCTTTGCATTATTTTAAATTAGGAGTCATAATTTGTAGTTTGATAGTAACGGGATATTTTTTTCTCTCAATAGTGTGGACAATGTTGACATGAAAACTGATCTGTATGTCTTCATTATCTGTTCTAATTAATTTTGTTTGCTAACTATATTTTAAAATTCAGAGCTAAATAACAATGTGTCTGCAAAACAATAAAGAATTTGAACATTTGATGTAAGGGGTGTCATAAAGGTTGAAAACATGGTTATGATGGTAGTTACTTGCCGTAGTAGGCCTCTAGGTCCTGGGCTGGAATGGAGGCTGGATAGGAATCACAATCTAGGATAGAGCTTCATGTTTTTGTCTTTGTTGAGAGTATTATGCCCCATGCTGTAAGGTAATTGGTTCATTGACCTCCACCCAAAAGAAAAGGTGTTTGATACTATTTGCCAATGTTATGTAACTTTTCTGGAAGATTACTTCTAATTCATTCCATGTATGTTCTTCATTGTTAGTTGAATGGAAGGATGGGATCATGGTGAGAAAGCATTCCCACCTATGAAAATGCAGGCCTTTTTAACTATCAAAAGGTCTTGGGGTCCTGTGGAAGGAGTAAATTTTTGATGAAGCAGAGCTACTTGAATTGGTCATAGGTCCCCATGTTATTGGTACTGAACTCTTCAATCTGTAGAGGATGATGCAAATAGTATTGGATGAATTTCCTATTTCTTCTCCCTTCCCCCCAAACTTTGAATTCACCATTATCCTTTTTCCAATGAATCTATATTCCTTGATGATTAATCCATCCTTTCAGCTTTTCGTAGGTGATGAAAGTCTGTTTCTGTTTGGAGTTTTACTTGTCCTTCAACAGATTTGTACTCAACTGAATCCGAAAGCCTAAACTGGGATCCTTTATGGCCATTCAATCCAGACTTTAAGCTTCTGTTATAAGCAATTTCTAAGCATCTACTGATTTTCCTCACTTTTTTTTGGGGGGGGGGGCTGCTGTGTCTTCTTACTTAAGGCATTGCGATATAGATATTCCAACTGATGTGTTCCAGATGGGCCCTTAATTATGTATAACATTCTGAAGTTTTAAAAGTCAGAATATACCTTAAGGATGTGAATTAGATTAGTATTAGGGCTATTATTATTGTTATTAATTATTAAGTAAGTTGAATTACCCAGTATGATATTGTACTGTGCACTAACACACGGTACTGTGTAGTGAACAGGGTAGCCTGGAATTGGCTGGAAGTTAAGCCTAGAGGGACACTTGTGGAATAGTTTTTAGAAGCAGATTTTAATTGGTTGATATGAGTTGTGGTGTGTGGGCGAACGTATGTCGGATTGTATGCATTACTTATCCCTTAAGTATTAATCAGTAAATTGCACTAACCTTAATTTAGATTAGGATGGTTAAATGAGATTAGTGAAAGATTACTAAGATATTAGTAATATAATTAGTACAACTTAAATTAATTAGTTGGTTTATTGGATTGTAAAAAGGAAAAATCTGTAGAGAATAGAAGAAGAGGAAGATGAGAAGGAGAAGAAACAATTTTTCTTTATAAATTAACAAAAGAGGAATTGATTAGTAAGGGTTTTATATTTCTTAGGGCGCCTATAGGCGAGATGATATTATTGGATGCCTACGGGCGGGCTATTATTATGGATACCCATGGGTGGGATATACTCTTGCATTCAATGAGAGGCTGTAAAGTCGATGACCTAGAGAATGTAAGGGATTTGCATAAACATTGTATGTTGTTTGAAATGTTGCTTGCATGTTCATATGTGTGCTTGATTGATGTATGCTACCTTAATTAGTGCAATGTTTATTACAGGTATGTTGAGTCGTTATTGTAATTGTTAATATAATTAAAGGTAGGTTTGTCATTATTGTTATTGTTAGTATGATTTGAATGATATTTTATTAATATTGTTATTCTTGATATGTTTTCTAAGAAGCCAAATCCTTACAGTTATTATGTACACCTAAGGATGGGATGCATGAATTGACTATAGAATCAATTGTTGTGTATTTGCAATCTTACCGTGAGATAATAAAGACAACAAATTGTAGTAATGGGAAGCTATGTTAAAGAATGTCATATGTTAATACATGCAGGTGAAATGAATTATTATTTGTTTTTCATATACTAAACCAGTGATTGTATGCCACTCTGTTCGAAAGGGTGCTTGACGTACCTGCATTTGGGGGATTGATATATTTAAATCTCTATTAAGTACAATGTATTAAGAAAAGTAACATAGTAAACAAGTTATTAGAACCATCAAGGTATAATGAGGAGTATGAATGATATGAATTGACTTTGAAAAATCTGATGCATGCTATTATAAACTAATCGTTGGTTGTTCTTGATTATGTCTATTGATATAACTTTAAGAAGTTAAATCGTTACTGGGCTGTGAGCTCACCCTAATCATTTCAGGGGATAAATGGAAGCAAAGAGTGGAAGAAGACCAGATGGATGATGCGAGAAGATGAGCTGCTGATCTTAGTTTGTTATTTTGTTTTGTTTTAATGTATATAGCCTTGTATGTAAAGTGTAATGTATAACCGTGTTTTGTATAAACCAGAAATGGTATAATGTTAGCACAACTATAGTGTATACAGGACGTTCGAAATGCTTAAGTTGGTTGCTTTTAGTAGAGATATCCATTTCAAATGAGATAGCAATGCTGCCCTCATTAGAGAGATCATTTCGTCTGATCCAGAGGCTGGAGCGCGCTTGTACCCGGTTATAATGCATAGAGTACAAGCATCTCAGCATGAGCTGCGGCCTCTGGATCAGACGAAATGCTCTCCTCATTAGAGGCAGGGTCGCGTGTAAATTTGATATGGTTTTTTTCAAGCAGGGCTAAGGAACAATTTTATCTGATTCGTGCTGACAAGACCGAAAGAGGCATTGCAATCTGATTCTATTTACTGTGGCTTGTTTTGACTGGATGATCTTGATGAGGGAGGCTCCTTGGTCTTGCAAGCATTTTCTACTTTCCAGTCTAGGGCTGTCAACATGGTTTCAAGAATCGGACCGGATTGGCCGTCCGGTCCGTATCTGGATCAACCAGGACCGGTTCGATTCTAAGCAACGATACCACTATTGTATCTCAAATGGCTTTGGTTCGGATTGGTCCAACCGATTCTGATCTAGACTGGTTGATCCGGACTGGTCTAGTGACTGGATTGGACCGATCCATCGACCCAAAGTTTTTTTTTTAATTTATAAAACCAACGATTCAATAGGTATCAACCAGGACTGACCGGTATTGTCGTTACAGTGACCGATCGAGCCGATTCAAATTTGTTTTTTTTAAAAGGACGATTCAACTTTTGGATAGGCTGGTATAGTCGATCCGGATCGAGATCGGCCAGGATCGGCCTGATCCAAGATCCCGAGACTTAAAACCCTGCCTGTCGATGGATTGGATCTACTTTGACCGTAAATGGATTGGATCTATTTTGATATGGATTCAAATTTGATTCGTATTCGACCGAAATCTAATGGGATCTAAAATTTTTATTTTCAAACTCTCATACACACAGTGGAGGCAGGAATCGATCCCAAGTCCTGGGACAACACCAGCCCTTATAAGGGGTCCACTGAAAAGCGTGTTAGGATATTTTAATTTTTTTTAAAATAATCTTTTATGATAACGTGTTTAATATACTTTGTCTTTTGATTTATTCTAGGAGGCGACGATTAAGTTTCTAAAATAACTGTTTCCACTTCTTTTAATTAAAAAATGATGTGACAATAAAACGGTTAACATGTTCTAAAAAACTGTTTTCACTTCTTTTAATTATAAAAAAATGACGTGACAATAAAACGGTTAATGTGTTCTAAAGGTGTATTGACGTGCAGTATTGTACATGCCACCCGCTAGTCTATACTATTAAGGGAGAAGGCGTATCAGAAAGCGTGCCAAGATATTTTTAAATTTTTTCAAAATTAACCTTTAATATGATAAAATATTTAATATATTTAGGAGTTAATATTATTTTTTTGTTTATCCTAAGTCTACGGCTAATTTTTCTAAATAACCGTTTGTACCTCTTTCAATTATAAAAATAATTACGTGATAATAAAACGATTAATATGTTCTAGAGGTGTATCAACATTCTTGCACGTAAATATACAATTCTTGGGAGAGTTTATACTTGTTTAGTAGGTTCACGTACCGGTATACGTTCCCATGTACTCGCCCTATATTATCAATATTTTTTTCATGGGTAAATTGCATTTAGACCCCCCTCAGTTATCTGGCAAACAGACCCCTCTGTTTTCTGAAATGGCAATGATGCCCCCTGAGTTTTGAACTTAGTGGCAGAGACACCCTTTCTGTTAAGTAATCGTTATAACCTATGATGATGCCAGCCAAAATAATTAATTATTAGACGATTTTGCCCTTTAAAACACAAAAAGACCTTTGCACCCTTTTTCTTAAAACATTTTCCCCTTAAAACACAAAATAACCTTTGCACCCTTCTCAAAAAATTCAATTCCGATTACCACCACCACCACCACCACTACCACTACCACCATCACCACCACCCCACCACCACTACCACCCCCCCTCACCCCACCACCACCACCACCCCCCGACCACCACCACCCAGCCCCCACTACCACTACCACCACGACCACCACCACCCCACCTCCACCACCACCACCACTACCACCGCCCTCACCCCACCCCCCACCACCACCCCGCCACCACTACCACTGGTGATGCACAAATCGGTAAATAGGACCAGTTTAGGCCGATTTAGCTGTTGATCTCTTCTTATGGCCGATTTGTGCCGGATAAGGTCTTTTGAGGTTCGGG
>JAUPMG010284978.1:0-18028 GCA_031762675.1 Pachysandra terminalis | reverse complement strand
AGTTAATACTATCGCATTGCACCACTAAAATGAATCTTACCTCATGCATTGCACATTTAGATTTATTATTTATCGTAGGTGATTAGCTAGATTGTGAGATGTTTAAACTTATAAAACCTCGAATCAAATTCTTACTAAGCAAGTTAGCCTAAGCCTTAGTGCAAACATTTCAGGTGAGTTAGAGCTGCCCCTGGTCGAGGAGCCGGAACCTCATGAGGACGGACCTTATGCAGAAGAAGACACATATTACACCTTCCAGTGAGCACTGTGGTTTTATGACGTATGTTTTGGTTAATTTTGAAGAGATTGTAAATTTTGAAAACCGGAAGCTTTCATCTTTTTGTACATGATCCGGATCTTTTGGAAATTTGATCTATATGTATATAAAAATCTGATTTTTAACCTAGGACTGTTTTGATTCTCTTTTCCTGCAAATCTCTGTAACTATGTAATTAGTTCACTTTAAGTTATTCTATTTGAGGTAACTAATGCTTTGTAATGACCACCACTCTCCTTCTGAGGAAGTGAAGGTCACTTCTCTGGTTTCCTTTAAACTCAATTAGTCTATCGAGTTCGGGTCGTGAAACCAAGCCTGAACCTAAAATTCTTTAACAAGCCTGAGCCGAGCTTGAGCCTTGCTCAAGATTTACGATTCAAGCCAAACCTGAGGCTTAAATATTTTAATGAGTGATATCACCTTGATTTGCTACCCCGCGTACTATTGTTGAGAAAAGGTCAAACACATTAACCTACAAAATTAATGCACAAGGGACCAATATGAACAGTTCACAAATAGTAATTAATTTCTTTTTGCCATTCGACTGAGGGCAATCAATTGATCATATTTTTTTCTTCTTCTTTTTCTTTTATTTTTTATTATTATTATTATTATTATTATATTTTTTTTTATTTTTTTATTTTTTTGCCATTCAGAGGGCATACCCCCAAGTACTTTTGTTGAGGAAAGGTCAAAAACACAAACCTAAAAAATTAATGCACAAGGGACAATATAAACAGTTCACAAATAGTAATTAATTTCTGCAAAAGGTGGTTTATTTTGTTGAGGAAAGGTCAAACACACAAACCTAAAAAATTAATGCACAAGGGACAATATAAACAGTTCACAAATAGTAATTAATTTCTGCAAAAGGTTCTAAACCATGTACAGAAATGGGAAATCCAGATTTTTTATTATTAACACTTGAAGTTCAGCAGATATCGCAAGAACCAAACAAAGTATAACAGATGATGGAAGACAAACAAACTAACCTACCTCATTGAACTAAAACAAAGCATAACAGATGATGGAAGACAAACAAACTAACCTACCTCATTGAACTAAAACAAATCATAACAGAAGATAGAAGACAAACAAAAAGTAGAAAAAATCTCAAATTTTAGCAATAAATTTTCAAAACAAATTAAAAATAAATAACAAACTAACTTAGTAGACTGAGAGGTGAGGGCGACGGGACCGAGGTGAGAGCGTCAGAGGGGGAAATCGCGAGCAAACGGACGGCGGCGAGCAACGGACGACAATGAGCAACGGACGGTCGTGAATCGCGCAGGGCGGGAAACAGAAAGAGCGCGGGAAAGAAATGGGGTATTTGCGGGGGTGTATAAAAGACATTTGTTGGCGTTCTTTATTGGACCTGCCGTCAAAACCAGTTATTTGTCGGCGGTCCAATAAAATCCGCAAAATCCACTGCCAATTTTCTGTAATTCTTCGACGGTCTATATTAGGCCTGCCGACAAACATAATTAAATTCGGTGGTTTTATTAAACTGCTGAGAGAACTATATATGACGGCGGTCATTTAACACTGCTGTTAAATCTCCCCTGTTTTGTAGTGAGAACAGATGATGGTGTCTAGAGAGAGCATTTCGTATCGAGTTAAAATGGTGGAACATCAGCTAGAATGTGCGCGTATACACGCCACGCATCCAATTGTTCCTCACATGATCACTAAAAGATAAAATCAGTTGAATGTGTGGCGTGCACATGCGCACGATCCAACATTTTTATTCCTGACGGATGCATCCAGCTATTCCTCACATTTTTACTCCTAACGGATGCATCCAGCTATTCCTCACATAATCACTAAAAGAAAACATCAGCTAGATGTGTGACATGCATAAGCGCACGTTGAATAGTCATTCATAGATGAGTCGAAACCTTTAGAGTAGATGATGGGGTCTAGAAGTGTGGTGCATATCCATGTACGTAGACACATGGTGTATATGCAAGCACGTTGGAACCATTGTTGTAATTTTCGCTCTTTGTAGGAGGCGGATCTTCTGTGAACCTGGGCTATATGAACCTCGTGTGAACCTCACATGAGGTTAACACCTATCTCTAAGTTCTGTGAACCTGGGCTGTATGAACCTCGTGTGAACCTCACATGAAGTTAACACCTATCTCTAAGTGGGACCCACGAAGAAGGGTGCCTGACATTTCTAAAACCCTAAGAGACCTAATGAAACTAAAACTAATTTCTACCTTAACAATGATCGCCAGCCTATGATAAGTGTCAATCTCATGTGAGGTTCACACAGTTCACAGAAGATCTTCATCATCTTTCAACCATAAAAGGATATTGAGTACAGGGCTGTAAATGAGCCGAGCCGAGCTTAACCCAGATCGACTCGTGCTGGTAAAATTTGGATCAGGCTCGGGCTCGGCTTAAGCTTGGAAAAAATTTTCGGGCTTAGACTCACTAATTTTTTAAGGCTCAAGCTCGGCTCAGCTCATAAAAGCAGAGCTTGTGTTTACAAAAGTCATTAATTTTGTATTTAAATCAAATACCAATAACTAAGTATTTGACTTAAACACGGCTCGTGTTTACACGAGTCATTAATTTTGTATTTAATGATTAATATATATATATATATATATACACTAGCAAAAAAAGTACGTGCATTGCACGTGAAGGTTGACCATTAATATTAAGTTTGCATGTAAAAGTTGACCATTAATACATGTTAGAATTTAAAGTAATGAGATTCACTTTTATTATTCTACTGTTTTTAAACTTATAGCCATTTTAATTACATAAAAAAATTATATTTAATTTATTTTAATCTTTATACATAAATTTCATATTGAGATATCAATAAATATATTATTAACGTGTATTTGTAAATAATTTTTAAAATAAAAAATTATTAACGTGTGGTAGAAGCTAGTTATCTATTTTTTTTAATAACATTTATTATATTATTAATTATATAAAAAACATACCTAATAGAATCTTGAACTAATCTTATTGTTAACTTATCTTGAAAAAAGAATTCTAATATTATATTAAAATAAATACATAATAACAATATCTTAATATCTAATTTCTTACATTGTTGATTACAAAAAAGTTAAATTATCCTTGGATCATTATTGTAATGATATTTTATAATTAATTAAAATTCTTAGGTTCGTGATTATAGTTACAATCTTAATTTTTATAATTAATTATAATATTAATTAAAATTAGTAATAATTTTGATTTTTGAAATTTAAAAAACATTAATTTTATTATTAATTAAAACCTTAATTTTTAAAATTTAATTAGTTAAATTTTTTAAACCCATTAGGTTCTAGATTTTGATAATTGGAATATTGATTTATCTTTATTATTTAGATTCTGTAAGTTGTTAGTAAGATTCTTATAACTAATTCGATTTAGGTTATAGATTTTGATAATTAGAATCTTGATTTCTCTTTTTTATTTAGATTTTTTAAGTTGTTAGTAAGATTCTTATAACTAATTAGATTTAGGTTTTGATAATTAGAATCTCGATTTCTCTTTATTATTTAGATTATTTAATTTATTAGTAAGATTCTTATAACTAATTCGATTCATGATTTTGATAGTTAATTTTATTCTTAATTTTTTAAATTATTTATTTTTTAATTTATTAAATTTTTATTGTCTATAAGTAAGTAGAATCTTGATTCTTTTTGGTTAATTAATTAGGATCATGATTTTCTTTTACTAATTAGATTTTTTCTTAATTTTTATAATAAATTTTTTTTTATTAATCTGATTTTGAATTTTTATAATTATCTAATAGAATAATGCTATTAATTTAATACTAAGAATCAAAATCCTAGAGATTTGGATAAATCTTTCAAAAAAAAAAAAAGGAATGAAAAGGACGTCTGGATAAATCTTAACTAATTAACTAATATATAACTAACTAATAGACAAGTTTTAGGATAAATTTAGGATTTGTTTCAATTTTAAGATATCCATTTAAATCTAACATCATCCTAATATAGGATTCAAATTCTCATAAGCATTAACGACCACTACAAAAAAGGGGGTTTTCTCGGCGTCATTTACCGGTGGTTTAATAAAAACCTCCGTCTAATGTTCTTTTCTCGACGGTATTTATTAAACCGCTGAGAGACCCTTTAGCGTGCAGAAAAGCCTTTGGCGTGGGATAATTCATGGGAGAAATTAACCCTTTATCAGCGGTTATATTTAGGCCATCGAGAAAGGGTTCATATAGCTCGGCGGTTTATAATAACCGTTGATCAAGGGTTTATATATCTTGGTGGTTTTTAAAGAACCGTCGAGAGCGGTCTGGTCAATAATCGGCGGTCCAATTTAGACCGTCGATATAGGGTTAATTGTTGGCGGTTATTAAAAAAACCGCCGACAATGGTTTATTTTTTTGCCCCCGACAATGACCCTTCTTTTTCCCCTTCTCTTTCTCTTTCCCGCTCCCGCTTTCTCGATCTGTGTCTGCCTTCTCTGTTGCCATCGACTTCTCCATTGTTGTCGCCTTTTCCGTTGCCAATATAGGGTCAATTCGATTCGAACATTGACATGAAAGATTTCGCTATAAGTTCTTCTTGGATTTCACTTGTTGCTCCCCTTCTCACATTCAAAACCCTAATTTTTCTGTTTTGCATGTTCATGTTTCATTCGATTGTTATATATTTAGATGTATTTTGAGCTTAAACTGTTAAAGGAAGTAAATAGTTCGAGCTCACAAGGATTTTCGAAAAACCCTAGCGTTTAATACCTTTTTATTGAAAATCTGTAGTGGGGATCTAAATTGTAATGTTTATGCTTCTTCTATGATGCTTGAGTTTTATAGAGCCTATGAAGTTTGTTTATTATTATATATTATTTTTTTTTCACTAACGTTTTTGTGTTTATGCTCATTCTATACTTGCAACTAATGTTTTTTGTGTTGGCAAGTTTGCTAGTGGCTTGATGGAGTTTAAAACCTTGATTCTCTAGAACATTACAAGCTTGAACAAAGAGAGAGAGAAGTGGAGAGAATTTTTGTATTTCTATTACTGAACTTACTAATTAATACAACAGGAAGTTCCTCTATTTATAGGATATAGAGAAATCAAGAAAAGAAATAAACCCAACTAACTGACTTAACATGAATAATAGAACACTAACTGACTTAACATGAATAATAAAACATTGTGATCGATCATAATATGATCGATCGTATTTATGATCGATCTCAATTATGATCGATCACATATTCTCAATTGTTGGCTACTAGTGTTTGTGCTGAAAAATTTAATGGAGTGAAGATTTTATACCCAACAGGAATTCCCTTATACTTGAATGTGATGAAAATTAAAGATGATGACTACAATTAGACATTGCTTTGTGTTAAGGAATCTTTGGCGTTTTTTTTTTTTAATACGAATAAATGTTGCTTAGTTTCAGGAACTTAATTATTATTCTTCTTTTGTTCTTGTTAGTTTGAATATCATGAGTTTCTTAAGTGATTTTACAATTAGCAGATTCTTTTCCTTTCCCTTATGAATTGTAATAGTATGGATATCATTGTAATCAACTGAAATTTCCTTATACTGCTGAATGTGCTGAGAATTGGATTTGCTCTCTGTTACACGTGTTGAGAATTGGATTTGGTCTCTGTTACGCATATCTGTTCCTTGTTACATCTAACACTCACACATTAATTTTGGGCTATTCAAATTTCTTTATCCTCAGTTGCCCAAGATCATAGACTTCATATTATCTTGTTAAACGATCTGGTTTTGCTATTCCTTTTATACCATTGAGCACATGATTACACGGACTGATCCGGACTGACCGGTCCAGTCCCAACCCGTGATACAAATAATTGTTTTGCAGGGTTATAGACTGGCAGTCCGGCCACCGGTACTACCGGTTAGATATCCGGTACCACCAAACCGGATGTCCGGCAACCGATATCACCAGTTTGGCAGCCCAACAATCAAAGCTACGGGTTCCGCCGGTCCGGCAACTGGTCCGGCAACTGGTCCAGCCTCTTCTTGTATGCAGTCTAGCATCTTTTTCACGATTCTTAGATTGAGTTGCTTCATTCAAAATTCAAGTATATATAATATTAGTTCACTAGAAAGTGTATGGAACTGGATTGTTGATTGCTTCATAGGATTGTTTGTTTGAGTGCTTATGTTTTCTTCTTCTATGTGTAGATTAAAGTTTATACCTCTTAGTTCTGGAGACATTTGAAGGTTTGACTTGTATTGTGGCTTGATTGTTTCTTCATATCTTTTTGACTATTTTTTTTAATATATTTCATAACCGGCAATTGGGGCGATTAACAACAAATGGTATTGAAGCTATTGGTCGTGCTTCGGGGAATGATACCGCAACAATTGGTTTAAGAGATTTCCTACAAGGTTTTTTAATCATGGTGAAAGCGTTGACTACAAGGTTTGAGATGGAGAAATGTGAGGAAAAAAATAGTTCGAGCTTATACGGTTTTGCACAGGGTGTTGGAGAAAACATGGTGTAGAAAGTGGAGTTACATGCCTTTCGGTAATTGGTACATGCGTAGTCGTTAATTGGTACAGCGTAGTGTATTTGAAAACCCTAACTGCTTATATTGAAGATTGAGGTTTTCTCAAGACTGGAGCAGTTATTTGGATTTGCAATTCACGATGATATTGCAATTCTATAAATTTTTATGAGCATTTCAGAGAATCTCGTTAGTAGTGATTACTATCGATCAGTATCAGCTTCTAAGTAGATTTGTATGTGTTTTCCCCCTTGTCTTGGCTGAAAATTTATAAAACGATGTTTTTGATGCCTTGTTTTGCATTTTTAAGATCTAGGTCGTGTTAGAATTGGACAAGAGCTGTAAGTTGGAAGTGGGTTTCAGTATGGTGTATACTTGGAATACATTAACAGTTCATAGTAAAATTTTATTTGTTAACAGTTCATAATTAAATTTTTATGTGATATTCTTAAGAACTTAGATGGTGATGGAATCTTTTGAATGTGATGATGACCTCCTATTTCTGGCTTTTATGTTATATGTTGAACTTATTTTTATGTGGTTCCCCTTCTCTTTATCATAGTGAAATTTTCATTTGTTAGCAAGGGGTTTTCATTTTAAATCATAATCTAATTTAAAATTTCAATAGGAACCACTTGAATTTATAGGGTACTATTGAATTCTTTTCAATTAGAATTTGCTAATGTGAATGCTTTTTATTAGTAGGAAAATCTGAGTTGTATAACCTTATTTTGGCATAGGGAGAGTGATATTGCCGTTGATGTCGCCGTTGCCGTCGCCATCGCCGTTACTGTTGTTGTAGCTGTTGCCGTTGCGTCGATAGTCTCCTCAATCGTAGCCACCCCTTCGCCAGCGACAAAGGCATGAATCTTCTCGCTTCTTGGCTTTCTTGCCTTTCTAATAATTATTGTTTAGAGAATGTGGCCCCGGATATAGACGTCTCTAAAATTAATTATTAGTTTGTTCTACTTGATTGAATGTATAAAATTAGGCTCTTTTAATTTAAATCTTCCATGATATTTAAGCATGTTTAGTTAAGTCTTATGTTTTGATTACTTATTGGCTTTCTTGCCTTTTTAATAATTATTGTTTAGAGAATGTGGCCCCGGTTCCGCTTTAACCGGATTGATCGGCTATATCCATCTCGTTTCGGCGTGCTATCGACCGGGATATAGACGTCTCTAAAATTAATTATTAGTTTATTCCACTTAATTGAATGCATAAAATTAGGCTCTTTTAATTTAAATCTTTGATGATGTCTAAGCATGTTGTTTAGTTAAGTCTTATGTTCTGAT
This sequence comes from Pachysandra terminalis, assembly GCA_031762675.1. Taxonomy (NCBI): domain Eukaryota; kingdom Viridiplantae; phylum Streptophyta; class Magnoliopsida; order Buxales; family Buxaceae; genus Pachysandra; species Pachysandra terminalis. Next base: position 9,951 of record JAUPMG010284978.1, on the reverse strand, counting down.
TACTTATTGGCTTTATTGCCTTTGTAATAATTATTGTTTAAAGAATGTGGAACCGGCACTACTTTAACCGGGCTGTTCGACTATATCCTTCTCGCTTCGGCGTGCTATCGACCGGGATATAGACGTCTCTAAAATTAATTATTAGTTTATTTTAATTTTTATCTAGTTGTGCCATTTTTTATATATTATTGTGAATTACTAGAAATGCATGAATGCCTTAAAAAATAGAGATACTAGGGTGTTGGTGGAATTATTTGGTATCTATGGAGTGTTTAATGCATTGCCCGTCTGAAAGGTTATATATGTGATTTGTTCTACATTTTACTTGCTATGGATGCATTGCACTTCATTAAGGGGATTGCGATTTTCCATAGGATATAAATATAAAGATGCATTATTACACATATAACATTTTGGATTGTCCCAGTGAACAGTTTGGGATTAACAACTATTTTTCTTTTTGTTTTATGATTTGATTATTTCTCTTTTAATTTTGGCAACAATTTTTGTGTTTTCTTTGGATACGTAGTTTACTTGACTATGTGCTTCTCATTTATCTATCTAATATGGGTAATCGAGAATAAAATATGTCATGTTAGCAAACGTATTTGAAGAAACACGCAGTGATGCTACCGAAATTTTTAGAGAAATATTCCAATCATAAAATTAAGGAGTAAAATAGTTGGTAATCCTGAATGGGCATAAAACCTTAAGCATGCATCATTTACTTGCAGGTTATATTTGCCTTGAAAATGCACATGTTGCATTAAGGTATGTCTCACTTTTAAATTATATTGTTTATTTATAATTTATGCAATTCATGAACATGACCTCTCTTTACATATTGTAAATGCTTCTTTGAATATTTCCATTTTAGATAGATAATTTGGGCTTTTTGCTCACTAAGTGTCTAAAGAGGAGTGTAAACCACACTAAGCGGATACCCGAAACGTAACCTGGCTCTCGCTAACTGGCCGTGGATTGGAAAAATATATTTAGGAAGTCAAGAAACCCATAAATGTTCATCATCTGGATGATATATCCATATGTTATGTTTGTGAAATAAATCCATCAGTTTAGGCTTCTCCATTTTCCTTGTTTTTTATAGTTTGGAACAAGTTGAGTTGTCTCTAAGTACTGTTGTAAGGTTATTTATAGTTAGGATTGCCCATTTTTCCCAATTTTGGTATGTTTTCTCCTTGTTGAAATTTTCTACTTTGATATATGCAGCATATTGAACGAAGAAATCGACTGTCGTTTAAGTTGAAATTTTCTTACATTATGGATAGGAGTTGGATTCGTATGCATAGGGCTGGTCGGGAATATATTGAAGGGGTGAAAAGATTTATAGAATATGCATTTGATCATGGGCCATGCTGAATGGAAAGTTGAAATGTCCTTGTCCGAGATGCAACAACGTATTCTATCTGGATAGAGATATAGTGTATGAACACATGGTATGTGATGGGTTCAATAAGAACTACGTTAGGTAGTTACATCATGGGGAGGAAATAACTTCGACGTATACTATAGAAAATTTGATCCCTGCTGATTCTGTAACCAGTAAAATGGATTATGGGATAGATGATTTATTACACTGTGCATTTGGAATTCTCGATACATTTAGAGAAGAAGATGCCCATACACAGACGTCTGTTGTCGAACTGAATAATAAAACTAATAAATTCTTGAAATTAATAAAGGATTCAGAAAAAGAATTGTATCCGGGATGTAAAAAGCATAGTAAGTTGTCGTTTATTGTGAGATTTTTCACATAAAGTGTCTGTGTGGGTGGAGCAACAAGTCTTTTACCATATTGCTCGACTTATTGAGAGGCATTTCTTGAGGGTTCAGAATTTCCCCAAAACTTCTCTCAAACGAAGAAGATTATTTCCGACTTGGGGCTGAATTATGAAAAAATTGACGCGTGCCCTAATGATTGTATGCTTTTTTAGAAGGATATTGCCGATAGACAGTCGTGTGATAGTTGTGATACATCAAGATGGAAGATGATGGATAATAATTTGGTTGAGAAGAAGAAGAAGAAGACGTCGGCTAAGATTTTGAGGCACTTCCCTTTGAAACCAAGGTTGCAGAGGTTATACATATCATCTGCATACATGAGGTGGCATAGTGACAGTCGCACTATAGATGGGGTATTAAGACATCCTGCTGATTCACCTGCTTGGCAAGATCTTGATCTCAAGAATTTGAGTTCTGCGGCAGATCCTCGTTATATCCGTATGGGGTTAGCGAGTGACGATTTTAATCCATTCAGGACAATGAGTATTGCGCATAGTACCTGGCCGGTTGTTCTAGTGCCGTACAACTTGCCACCCTTGCTGTGTATGAAGCAGCCGAATATGATATTGTCCTTGCTTATCCCTGGCCCTTCGGGGCCTGGAAATTCTATGGACGTGTACTTCAGGCCTTTGATCGAAGAGCTAAAGGAGTTGTAGGAAGCAGGAATACAAATTTATGATGCATCAAAAAATGAGACATTTACGATGCTTGCAGCATTGCTCTGGACCATCGGTCACTTTCCAGGTTGTGCCATTTTATCGGGTTTGAGCACGAAATGAAAGTTTGCATGCCTTAAGTGCCACAAAGACACATGCAGCCGATATTTGTTTAAGGGCAGGAAGTAATGTTACATGGGTCATCGTCGATTCTTATGAGCTGATCACAAATTTCGAAGGCATAAACAATCTTTCGATGATACTATCGAGTCTAGAGATGCACCAATACCATTGTCTGGGTCGGATGTTTTGAAACAGTTGGAAGGTATGGATTTCACTATGTAACAGTCATAATGAATTTGGTCTGTGTAGGAGACCAAAATTTGTTAATGTATGATGAACCCTTATCCACTGAATTCCATGAACTTAGCATTTGCTCATATTGTAAGATCCATTTCATGGAATGCTTTCTTGTGTTGTACTCTTGATGATGCTTGCATTACAATGTGACTTTTAGATTATGATTGGACATTATTAGTGGTATATTTTATGGAAAAGGGGCTAGATTCAGGCATAAAATAGCTCGTCGCAACAATTACATTTTGTACAGTGGAACCGACAATCATTTCCTGTTCATTTTTAGAAGAAGATAGGAGAATGAGGAGCGGAGAAGTTTTGTAAGACATGAAAGCTTTCTTCTTTCATGATATCTACCAGTTTGGAGAAATTCCCCAACCTCTCTTTATTCAGCCTGTCTATGTTGGGTTCAATTTTGCCCCATAGAATGTGGGTGTGGGGGGTGGGGTGGGTGTGGGGTGGTGGGGGGTGCTTGATGACAACTTATCACAAAACACTCACGAGTCATAGATCCAAGAACAAGATATTTAGTGTTTACACTGATGGTGGGGTTAAATTGACTCATCAAACTAGGATTGGTCAGGCCTTCGTTGATTTCTACTCCAAGTTGTCTTCTGCTAACAACTCCACTAGATGGTCTGAAGCTATTGCCTTTGGTGATGGGATTTTGAAGAATAGACGAATATTTTACAGATAGATTTAGTGATGATGAGATAAAGCAGTGTGTCTTTAGTATTCATGATGCAAACGCCCTTGGCCTTGATGGTTTCATTCCATGGTTTTTCAAGGAAACGTAGCACATTACCTGGACTGATTTTACTAGTGCAATTTCTAATTATTTCACATCTGGTGAACTACTTCTTGTTGCAATACAATATATAAATGCTTGGCTAAACTTTTGGTTAGTAGACTAAAACCTGTTTTGGATTCCTTGATGGGACCTTACCAGTCTGTCTTTATTCTTGGGAGGAGGTTGCCTAACATTGTCACGAAGCAAACCAGAAAATCCCAATTCTGAAATTTTCAGGCTTTATTCGTAACTCTTACCCTATATTGCTATAGGGGTGGAAGACAATGGCCAAAATATAAGAGAAAGTAATTAACAGTTCTAGTAAGATATAAGTAACATAAATACAAGATCTAATCTATTACAGACTAATAAAAAGAGAGTTTAATTCTAGTACAGCTCTACAACTAAATTCCCAGTACACTCAAAGTACTCATGGACTCTGAGGTAACAGGGATTACTCATGGATGATATCAAGGTTGAGAGTCGATGCAGTGCAAGTGATGAGGTGCACATTAGCTAAGCATTCATCTCTCTTGTGTACAGGGTGCATTATCAAGTAATTATGATTCATACTATCATTCTTCATGTAATATACAGTTCATGGTTGCAAGTAAATGTAGCTTGTATCAAGATTTGAGTTTCATGAGGAAGAAGGTATACTAACAATTCAATGTAGAACACAATTTCATATATTTTCGATCAAATCTAATCAAACGAAACTCAAGTATGAAAGACCAAACAAAAGGATCAAAATTTATATCTTAAGGGTTCAGTGGAGTGCTCGGTGGACCGAAGGCTACCAAACACTCAAAATGAACAAAAAACAAGACTCTGTCGGTGGAGTGGTCGGTGGACCGAAGGTCTTTGAGAAATCATAGGGTCGGCAGAGGCGTCGATGGACCGAGGCCTGCCGAATAGCAAAATTAGCCTGGAAATGCGTCTCTGTTGGCAAAGGCATCGGTGGACTGAAGCCTGCCGGCCTGAGCGAAATTTGGGTTTTTGGGGTTTTAAATCCAAACTCCAGGGGGTTCTAAATCAAGTCCAAACAATTTATAAACACATCCTCAACACCAATATCACATTCATATATTAAACACATCATATAACACACAGTTTTATTAAGGATTCAAACTCACACATCATGAATAATTGCTTAGTTTGGGGTGGGGTGGGGTGGGGTGGGGTGGCTTATATTTATTTTATGCTCATGTTATTTTTTCATTTGCTCAATTTTAAATTTCTTGCTTATGTAAATAATTGCTTAGTTTATTTTATTGTCATGCTACTTTTTAATTTTCTCTTTTTTATATTTCTTGTTAATGTAAATAATTGATTTTTTTTGTTTTATTTGTTTTGCAGATTCACTATGACAGACGGACACGAGGATGTAGCCGATAACTCTTTAGGGCCACCAATGCCGAAGAGGACTCAAGGCCCGACCTGGTGCCTTGACTTTCATTGGATGCGTGCAGGGCAGAAGGTGAGGGTCGAACTAAATCATAATGGGGCCCCGATTGGGGAAGATGCAAAGAAGCTGGGGTTATACTTTGGAACACTGACACGTGATTCTCAGACGGTTAGGTTGGATGTCTCCTCGTGGCACGCAATTACACCAGCCACGAGGGACCGTCTATGGGAACTAATTACGGTATAATTTTTCTACTTTCTTAAAGTATTTTAAGTTTGTTTATTTATTAGGACTATGTAATGTAGTGTAATTCCATATTTTCCTTCGTTTGTGCAATGCAGTCAAAAATTTGATATCCCTGATGGACTCCGTAACTACTGTCTGGCCTCAATTGGGAATAAATTGAGAGAATATAGGTCACACCTCAAAGAGACCATATTTGACCAATTCATCGACGATGCGGTACTACTGTACACAAAGTGTCCAGATAGTTGTCTACCAGAGCAGTGGCGTAATTCTATTGCCTTCTTGCGTTCTGAGGAGGCTCATGTATGATGTATTTATAATATTTTCTATTTCCTTATTATCGTAGAGTACAAATTAATAAGAAAATAATAAATATCTCTTACTTGTTGATTAATATGTGATGCAGAAAAGAAACGAGACAAGTAAAGACAACAGATCGAAGCAGACGCTCATGCATACGTCTGGTTCAAAGAGCTTAGAAGCAAGACAAATAAAGATAACAGATCGAAGCAAATGCTCATGCATATGTCTGGTTCAAAGAGCTTTGCTAGGGTGGGAGAGGAGCAGGTAAATTTATCATGTTTAGTTATCTTCTAAATTATTATTTTTTGTTTCTATACTCTTACATACCTTTAATTTGAGAATGTTTTTTTTTTCTTTTGTGTTCAAGTAGCGGGTGAAGAGAGGTTCCCAGTTGCCGTTGAGTCGAGCAAATATCTTCCCGGTGACACATTCCGATAAGCATGGACATCCTATTTCTGATGAGGCAACTGATAGAATAGCAAGTGTTATTTTATTGTCACGTTTGTAACTTAGCTTTGAATATTAGGTTGAGGTTTTTTCACAAAATCAAAGTGTTCATTGATTATTTCCATATATGTGGGTTTTGATTCTAGAGTGTCCGTAGGCCGAAGAGGACATTGATTACAACACATTTTGATCTTGTTGTTAGAGTATAATTTATTTCCTTCTCAATAAGGGGCTCTCGTGTATTTTGTTTTCTATACCTTTCCCATTTTACAATAGGCATGGATTTTACAGCTCGTTTTTTTTTTTTTTTTTTTTAGCATTCTGTCATTTTCTGTTATGTGATTGAGAATAGTTTTGAAGGTTCCTTCCATGAACTGAAGTAGACAATTTACTTGCATGAAGCGTGCATATCTTGTAGGGCATCTGAAAACATTTAGTCATCTTCCACTGAACTAAGACAGTTTACTTATGAATTGTGTCTTAGGACCTTATCATTGAAGTTGTTCTTAAAGCTTTGTCCTTCTGGACTTGGGGTTGTTTGCAATACCTTCCTACAAATGGAAGGACTTCGTTGTGAAGAGTTTTGTTCAACAGGTCTTTGAATCAAAGCCATTGGTCAAAAATTACGTTTGGTCAGAAAAATTATATAAAGGGATACTTTGTACAAAATTTTAACTTTGTACTAGCCCCTCACCTGCTTTACCAAAATGAGCTTCCTGAGGAAGTGCTTTCATTCAAAGCAACTTTCAGAAGTATCACCAATGTAAGAACTTGAATAATCAACCCTAATTAATTAAGATTAGTAATCAGGTTTAATTTGATATCTAGTAAAACAAATTCACTAATAGACAAGATTAGTGTTCATCTGGTCCCTAACCACAGGAAGTTAAAACACATTAGGAATCACCTTGGACCTCAAGACTAATTTGGAAGAGTTGTCTATTTTAGGTAGCCAACTTGATTAGTCAGCAGAGACCTTAGAGATTAATCTAAAATAAAATAATTAGACTAGATAATAAATCATATCTGACAACTCTAAAGATTCACCTTAGACCCACCAGTAAAAGCCCTCTAGCAGAAGTTGATTTGGTGACCAATTGAAAAATATAGGATCAAAAACTCCGTTTTGCCCCTACTGCTGAACATATTCCCAACTTAACCTATAAATCCTATAAATAGGAGCCTTAGATCATTTTCAGCATTTTTCTTTTTCTTCTTCTTCTTCTTCTTCTTCCGCTCTTCTCTTCTCTTTGAGCTTTGGGGCACACGGGAGACCATTGGAGATCGCGGAGACACGGCGGATCAACCCCGACGCAATTCCAGCAGCACCCCAAGTTGGTATCCTCTCTTTGAAGTTGTATTTAATTGTGTTTTTGAATTGCGACCTAGAATAAGGGTTAATTGTTGTATGTCCACCTTCTCCTTGGGATTTCAACCTAGATTTCATGCTATAGGTGGTAACCTTAAACCCCTGACTCCTATTTGTGACTTGATTTGTGGAAAAAACCAAATCCTAAGTGGAGAAAATAGAGAGAAAACCCAAAATCCCCACTATAGACCAATCTAAATAAAAAAATATAGCATAATTGGACCCTCCTGGGAGTGAGATCAACCTCCTGGTGAAATCTCAGAGCTTATTCGGGCTCTCTGAAATTGTCCTCGAAGATAGCCTAGGTGAGCCCAAGAGGTCGCCAAAGTCCATTCGGCAAGCCTAAGAGGTTGCCAAACCAAATTCATAAATAAACTGAGTTGACTTCTCATGTATCGAGACTCATTTGGACCAAATTTCGATGTGCCAAACTAATTGGCACACTTTTGCACTTTTCGGCGTGCCGAAGGGTCGCCGAGCAGCTCCCTTGGTTCAATTTGAGTGCTTCAAATGGAAGCGTGTATATCTTGACTAACCACACGTGTTTGGCCTATTTTGGGGACAAATAGACTTACCATGCAAAATATGATCCCTTAACTCGGAAGTTAGATTTTCTAGACTTGGCCGAGCAATAGGAGATTTTGGGAAAACATGTGTATAGCCCCAAAACACTTCTATTAACTCTAGACCATCATATTACATGTGTTTGAATACTGATGGTAGTTGTGGTGAAGTAGTAACCTTCATTCGTGATGAAAAGATATTATTGAGGTACTTCTGGCATAGTTCCTTTGGGTGTATGATTGGCTAAGGCATCCTAGTGCCTCAAAGACATGTTCATTATGATTGAATTATGTTTAAATGTTCTAGTGTGATTGATGTAGAGTGAGGAGCGTGTGTGCTCAACTAGAATTATCTCATTTGCATATGAAAGTATAGTTGCTCTATTTTTCCTTATTTTATAATAAATATAGACTTATTAGTGGTGTATGCATATTGAGGTACTTGGTAGAGTAAACTATGGGACTGTGCCCATACGATTGATGTTTTGAATATATGTCTGTGAAACTTGTTTGATGCATTAATAAATGAATTTGAATATGGACATTGCATATGGACCTTCCGGCCGTGACAGCCTAGTCTAATACCCCATATAACTCCCTCGGATTTAGACTAACACATGAGATATTTGTCTTGATAGCCACTATAGTCCTATGAGAGGACCCTGTTATCGTACCCAAGCTGAGAGTGAACCCACATAGGGAGACCTCTACAGTCTTGAAGGATGATGGTTACCCAAAGATCCGTACATTGATGTAAGCTTGGAAGATGGTAAATTATCCCAAGGATCCGCACGTTGGTGTAAGCTTGGGAGACAGTGAGACCATGTTATACTTTCTGTTGGATTTTAAATATATAAGATTCCCTGAAGGAATTAATATGTAGATGTGAGCTTTGGCAGTGGGCCCGTGATAAAAAATAAGTGGGAGAATTGTGCCTCATAGGTTGAAAGCCCTTAAAACTATGATGTACACATAGAATAATCCTATCATTTAGTCCGTTCATACGGGGGATGATTTCAGGTTGCTGGGACACCTCGGATAGAGATTGGGATCACATGAGAACTTACAATATTTCACCTTCCATACAACGTTTGCATTTTACTTGCAGTTGCATATCTTTGTTGATATTAGTGTGAGAGCCTTGTGTATGAAATACTTGGTCTTATTTTCATATAGATCTAAGCATATAGTCGTAGAGTTATTGACTGTTGAGATATACTCAGTAAGGATGGGAGAGAATATTAGATTTGTGAATTTATAGTAAAACCTCCACACTATTCACCACTAACACATATACTGGTTATTACACATTGTACACTTATCGCACATTTCTTATAATGTTAGAACATAAGTGAATACACTTCATTGAAGGTTTACTCATTCTGGCTTCCAGCTTATGTGCGTTGTTTATATTTCAGGTTAAGGAGCTAAGATTCGAGGAGAGAGAGAATGGATTGGGCAGCGCACTCTGGTAGAATTATTGAAATAGTCTATAAGCAGACTTTTATTTTCTTAGATTTGGTTTATTTTGGCTTTGGTAGTAATAGTTACTTGTATCTTACTATAACTGCTTTAGACCTTCCGCTTATGTTTTGACCATTGTTATCCACACCTGTAGAAATACGGGGTGAAGGTTATGAATAAATCAGAAATTGAGAATTTTTGGTTTGGTTTGTGACAACCAAACACCCAAGTATTAAGTAAGAAGGCCATTTAGGTTTAGGAAGGGTTCTTGACCCTTAGGAAGCTACGTCAAATGTGGTCCTGGATTTTTTAACTAATTTCTAATATGTGAGCAGATATATTGAAGGTTGCTTAAGCTATAGAAATCATAAAAATCACATTTCCCCCACATTTTCAAAAATATCAAGGTCTAGTTGAAAATCAAAATCAGTGAAAAAGAGGTGAAAGGTGGCCAAATTTTTATAAAAACACTTATAGGACTTGTGAATAGGCCTAACATACTTAGTTTAACATATTACAGGTGTTCAAAAGGTTTTCTAGGATAA
>JAUPMG010284958.1:0-18029 GCA_031762675.1 Pachysandra terminalis | reverse complement strand
CTCTCCACTGTATCCCCACTCTTTCATCCTATCCAATCTTTTCTATCTCTCCATCCAATCCCCACACTCGCTCCCCATCCAATCGCCCCTCTCTTTCCACCGAATACCCATCTGAATTTTTTGCACATCAACTTTTTTTCCCTTCCAATCCCCCCTCTCTCTCCACTGAATCCCCACCCTCTCTCCCCATCCAATCTCTTACAGCTATATTACTGTTAGTTAGTTAGTTATTATCAGTTTGTTATGACTGCTAGTTAGTTGTATTAGTTAGTTGTTATCAGTTTGTTAATGTAAGAAGTCTATAAATAGACTTATTTGTAACCATGAATTAATTAATGGGAATTATTCAATTCACTTCTCTTCTCGTGATATGGTATTAGAGCAATAATTTTTGCTTCCCTTTTTATTCTTCTTCTTCTTCTCAAAGATTTTTCTAGGTCTTCATTCTTCAGAGATTTTTTTCTTGTTTCCCTCTCTCGATTTCCATGGTGAATTCAGAAAGTAGAAATTCGTCTGTGACTGCCTCCGTCGTAGATGATGTTCCAGTGTTACCAATCCTTATTATCTTCATCATTCAGATAATCCCAGTCTCCTTGTTTCACAATCATTGAATGACGAAAATTATGCATCCTGGAGCAGAGCTATGTTAATAGCTTTGTCGGTGAAGAACAAGATTGGATTTGTCAATGGATCCATTTCCAAACCTAGCGGTGATGATGCCTCTATGCTGAATGCTTGGATTAGGAATAATAATATTGTTATTTCGTGGATCTTGAACTCGGTTTCAAAAGAGATTTCTGCTAGTATCATCTATTCTGAATTTGCTCGAGAAATTTGGCTTGATCTAAAGGAACGTTTCCAGCAACGTAATGGCCCTAGAATTTTTCAACTTCAATGAGATTTGATGAGTCTCACTCAAGCTCAGAATTCGGTTAGTGCCTATTATACGAGATTGAAAACTATTTGGGATGAACTTAGCAATTACAAACCTATTTGTTCATGTGGTAAATGTACTTGCAGTGGTACTAAGTCTTTAGCTGATTATCACAAAATGGAGTATGTAATGTGTTTTCTTATGGGATTACATGACTCATTTACTCAAGTTCGTGGTCAGTTGCTTTTCACTGATCCCATTCCACGTATTAATAAGGTGTTTGCTTTGGTTTCTCAAGAAGAAAAGCAACGAGCTATTGGAATTAACATGAATTCCATTTCTTCTGATAGTTCCATGGCGTTTGCTATTAGGAATGAGTTTCTAAGTCTTTTCCTAATCAGCCTCATCAACCTGGTAATAAGTCTCAGAAGAAGGAAAGACCTATTTGTACTCACTGGGGATTCATTGGTCATACTATGGAGAAATGTTATAAACTTCATGACTATCCACCTGGTTATAAACCAAGACCTTAAAATCCTACGTTTGATCAAAAATTTTCATTTGCCCAGGCATCCGTTCATCAAATCACCTCTACTGACGCTTCTCAGGTTTTTCAACAAGCAGGAAGAGATTTTCTTCATACTTTGAGTACTAATCAGTATCAACAATTGTTGGCCATGCTGTCTACACAGATGAATCAAGCCTCTAAGCCACAAATGGATAAGAAAATCAATCTTCGTCTTATGCAGCAGGTATTTGCTTATTAGTTGCAGATGATCCATTCCTTGATTCCTCTCAGTATTGGATTATAGACTCGGGTGGCACTAGTCATATTTGCTCTTCATATATTGTTTTTTCCTCCTTGAAACCTATTTCTAATTCCTTTGTTACTTTGCCAAACCATGCTAGATTACCTGTTTCCTTCATAGGATCTAATCAGGTCAATGCATCTTTAGTACTCACAGATGTTTTATTTGTTCCTCAATTCAAATTTAATCTTCTATCTGTGAGTGCCCTTACTTCCAATAATTCTTTCACAGTCAGCTTTCTTACTGATTCTTGTGATACTCAGGATCTCAATCTCATGAGAACGATTGGCAAGGCTAACAAGATTGGAGGTATATGTGTTCTTGATGTTAATTTTGAGGTTTCTGTTTCTCAAAATTGTAGCTTGTCTATTTCTTCTACTGTTAATAATGTCAATTCTGATGTATGGCATTCTAGATTAGGACATTTGTCTTTCAAAAGATTAGATCTTCTTAAAGATCATTTACATTTGAAATCAGTTTGCAATAAAATTGATTCTTGTTCCATATGTCCTCTAGCTAAACAGAGAAGATTATCCTTTGTTTCTAATAACCATTTAGCTAATTCCCCTTTTGATCTTATTCATTGTGATGTTTGGGGTCCGTATCATGCCTCCACTTATTCAGGTCATAGATACTTTCTGACATTAGTTGATGATTGTACTAGATTCACATGGTTATTTTTAATGAGACATAAGTCTGAAGCTTCTACTATCATTCCTTGATTTGTCACTTTGATAGAGACTCAATTTCATACTGTCATTAAGAAATTTAGGTCTACTAATGCTCCAGAACTTGCCTTTACTAATTTCTTTCATATCAAAGGGGTAATTCATCAGTTTTCATGTGTTAAAAGACCTGAACAGAACTCTATAGTTGAAAGGAAACATCAACATCTACTCAATGTTGCTAGATCTTTATTCTTTAAATCTAGAGTGCCTATTACTTTTTGGGGGGATTGTGTTCTCACTGCTACTTTTCTAATAAATCGTCTACCAACTCCTTTATTACAAAATAAATCTCCATATGAATTACTTTACAAATCTATTCCAGATTATTCTTCCTTTAGAGTATTTGGTTGCCTTGTTTTTGCATCCACTTTAAGGTCTCATCGTACCAAGTTTTCTCCTAGAGCTAAACCATTGTTTTTGTTGGTTGTCCTCTTGGTATGAAAGGGTGTAGACTATATGACATTCATTCTAGGACTTTCTATGTTTCTCGTGATGTTATATTTCATGAAAATCTTTTCCCTTTTCATTCTATTCATTCTATTTCAGATGTCATTGATCCTTTCCCTGATTTAGTGCTTCCTGTTTCATTTCCTGATTTTTTAAATTCTGACTCTTTGTCATAGTTTGTTCCTTCTTCAATACAGCCACCTATTTCTACTTCTTGTTCTCTTAGAATATCTTCTAGAATTTCTCGTCCTCCTTCTTATCTTAGAGATTATCATTGTAATCTTCTTACTGGTATTATCCCATCTCTTTCTAATACACTTTATCCTTTGAGTGCGTATATTTCTTATAATCGTCTTTCTAACAGCCATAGTCATTTTCTTTTGACTGTTTCTTCTCAATTTGTGCCACAATTTTACCATCAAGTAGTGAAATTTCCATAATGGAGACCAGCTATGGCTAATAATCATTCTTGGTCTATTACAACATTACCTCCTGGAAAACACACTATTGGTTGTAGATGGATTTATACAATTAAATACAAGTCCGATGGCTCCATTGAAAGACATAAGGCTCGTTTAGTGGCTAAGGGCTATACTCAACAAGAAGGAGTTGATTTTATTGAAACATTTTCTCCTGTTGCCAAGTTAGTCACAGTTAAACTGTTATTGGCTCTTGCTTTTATTCAACAATGGAATTTAGTACAATTAGATGTAAATAATGCCTTCCTTAAGGGGGATTTATTTGAAGTAGTATACATGGATTTACGTCTTGGTTATCCCAAACAGGGGGAGAATTTGGTATGTAAGCTTCATCAGTCAATTTATGGTTTAAAGCAGGCTTCTAGACAATGGTTTTCCAAATTTTCTCACGCACTTATAGCTTATGGTTTTCAATAATCTAAATCTGATTACTCTTTGCTTACTAAAGGAGCAGGTTCTTCATTTGTTGCTTTAGTAGTATATGTTGATGACATCGTCATCACTAGTCCCAATTTACTAGTTGTTACTGAACTTAAGCAATTCTTGCATAACCAATTCAAACTTAAGGATCTCGGTTCCTTAAAGTAATTTCTTGGTTTGGAGATTGCTCGTTCTTCAAAAGGGATTTTTCTTTCTTAGAGACATTATACACTACAACTTCTTGAAGATACTGGTTTTTTAGCTTGTAAATCAGCATCTTTACCTACGGATTCTAAGATTCAACTGAGTTCATTTGATGGTGATCCTCTTGAAGATTCTTCTGAGTATAGACGACTTGTTGGTCGCCTATTATATCTTACAATTTCTCAACCTGATATTACATTTGTTGTACACAAACTAAGTCAGTTTGTTTCTAAGCCCCGAGAACCTCTTTTGGATGCAGTACATCATCTACTTCAATACTTGAAATCCACACCAGGTCGAGGATTGTTATTTTCCTCTAAGTCTTCTTTACAATTCTGAGCATTTTCAGATGTTGATTGGGGCTCTTGCCTTGATTCTCGAAAATCAGTCACTGGTTTCTAAATTTTTCTTGGAGACGCCTTGATTTCTTGGAAAGCTAAAAAGCAGAATACATTGTCTCGCTCTTCTGCTGAAGCTGAATATCGTGCTATGGCATCTGCTGCTAGTGAACTGGTTTGGCTGCATCAACTCTTAACAGATTTTCAAGTTACTCCTACTGGTTCAGCTCTTCTTTTTTGTGACAATCAAGTTGCTACACATATTGCTTCCAATCTTATTTTTCATGAGCGAACAAAACATATAGAGATTGACTGTCATTTTATTCAAGACAAAGTCACTGAAGGCTTCATTACACTTCTTCCCATTCGATCTCAGCATCAACTTGCAGATGTCTTCACTAAAGCATTACCTTTTGCTAGTTTGTTTCCACTTTTATCCAAGATGGGTATTCTTAATATTCACAATCCATCTTGATGGGGAGTATTACAACTGTATTACTATTAGTTAATTGTTATCAGTTTGTTATTACTGTTAGTTAGTTGTATTAGTTGAGTTGTTATCAGTTTGTTAATGTAAGAAGTCTATAAATAGACTTAGTTGTAACCATAAATTAATTAATGAGAATTATTCAATTTCAATTCTCTTCTCGTGATACAATCCCCCCTCTCTCCACCGAATTCCCATCTTAATTTTTTGCACAACAATTTTTTTTCTTTTTTCTTTTCTGATTCGACAAATCTCTCTCTCTCTCTCTCTCTCTCTCTCTCTCTCTCTCTCTTAATAGCTAGAAATTTTTTGTTTCTTTTATGGTTTGTAATTTTCAGCAAATTCCATAGTGTCAACCAAACACCAAAATTGTAACATTTATGAATTTAAATTCTTTAGATTTTCAATTCATATGCATTATAATTTTTATGGATATTTAAATTCATGTAATCCAAACGGAACCTTAAGGTGACAATGGGGGGAGAATCCTCTGTGAGGGGTGTGAAACATCAACGAGGGCAAAATTGTAATTTTCCCCCACCTGATGTACTTTTATGAGGGTTCGCCCTCCATGTTGTTTCACACCATAGGAAACCCACACAAAGTTTACACCACAGAGGATCCAGACCCATAACAATGATAGTGAAGGTCAAATTGTCATTCAAAATTTTGATTTTTCTCTTTTTTTTTTAAGATAGGGGTATAATAATAAATGTATGTGTTCTCTAAATGCCACTCATCCAACGTTACTGACAAAGGTGTTAGTGTAATATCAAAAACCATAGGAGGTTTGACTGCAATTCTTAGATATGTTAGGAAGTGTAAGTGGAATTTACCCTTCCTTTTACGGACGTGTTTAGCTTTGAAGTTGAGCCAAATGTGTTACCATTAAATAATGGTGAATTATTAATAACCACTTGTCTCCCAAGTCTTACTTACCCTAAGCACTAACCATCACAAGTCTTCATTTAACCTCATACATTGCATCATACTCTTTTTCTCTCACTAATCAATATCTATTTATTCTCTATTCCTCTACGAACTAATCCACAAAAATGCTCCATCTAACCTAATAGAGATCATATCGCATGTAGGGATGCTAATGGGTAACCGATACCCGACATACCCAGTAGAACGAGCCAGTTTAATATGCTTAGTTATGCGTTTTATAGACTCAGTTAATAATCGGGTTCTGTTCTGGTTATATAAACGGTAGCTCCATTAAGAATTGGGTCTATGCAGGTATTACCTGACGAGTATCGAGTCTCTAGATTTGTTAAATGATTTATTAATTATTCTTTATATCCCTAAAGATAAAATAATTTAGAATTAAATAAAAGTTTAACTTATAACTTAAATATTACATGTATATTCAACAATCAATTATTAGAACTTTGATTAATTGACCAAAAAGTGATGTAGTAATTTTTCTCTTGAAATGTCAACTTCTATTGCACATTTATTTTATGATGTGGATGATGTGTAGTATATGTTGAGTGTAATTATTTAATCAAAATTTAGATAAATCTAATTTTGAGAATAAAATTGTGTTCATGATAATCAAATGATGTTAATATAATGGAAGTAAATACTTTTGCAAATACATTAATGTAGTAAGTATCGGATACTAGTGGTGCTCAAACCGGTAAAGGATTAATTTAACAAATAGTTGTTAATTAATAAAGAATTACAATGGGATGATGACCTTCGAGGAAGTCAATCATTCATCAATTTGAGCAAAAAAATGTTCGAATAAACTGACCTGCATTGGCCTAAACCAAAGATCGGTTGTTCCAATGCAGGGTTTCCCTTTTTGGAGTGTGGGGTAAAAAATAAACAAAGAAGGAAGACAGATCAATCAGGAATGTTCAAAAAGACCATCACAGATGAGCTTCGAAAGAAGACTTCCCTTAGATGATCTCATAAAATTCAGAGTATCTCAGAGTTGTCAAATGTTTAGGAGAAGTCCCACTTTTAGTGCACAATTGGTCCTTTTAAAGCCAATATTCCATCGGATCCATCACTTAACCATTTAAAAATGTATGCAAACGTTTTGATTTGAGCATTCAAAACGTCCAATCAAGTATACAAAACATCTAATAAATGTATATAAAATGTTTGCTCAAGTTTCGGTGTGAAGTTATACAGCTCATAAAGGACATTGATTGTGTGCATTATGCTTTCTGATTAAGTCCCTTGATAAGACAGGACCCACGAGGGTCTCGATAGGACTTGTTTGTTTGTCCCGCCATTCCTAAAAGTCTCTATTTTATTTCCCCCTATGTTTGAATAAAGAACTTTGAGTTTAGGAATCTCGAGGGATAGTTGAATGTCAGGGAATGTTCCCTTAAGAGAATGCAGTCCGTAGCATTAAACTGTTACTTTGAGTAATGAATTCGAGAGATAAACTTAATCATCTCAAATGTCAGTTTAGAGCCCCTAAATGGCTATCTCGAAAGACAGTTCGGGATGTTTAGAATGGCTATCTCGAAAGACAATTTTGAGATAGCAAGATAATCATCTCCAAAAATGGTTCGGGATGTCGAATTAGCTATCTCGAAAGACAGGTTTGAGATAGCAAAATGGTAATCTCGAAGGGTGATTCGAGATGATAACATTTTGCTAATTGTCCCAACATTCGAGGTGACTACCTCAATCATTGGATTTCTTGTACTTAGGAATTAGCCATCTCAAGGTAGCTAGTCTTAAGTGACAAATTGGCCCTCTCGAGGTAGCTATCCTTAAGTCACTTCACATGAAATGATTGTTGTTTTACTTTATATGTCTTCCATGATGGGAAGTTTCACATATATAAAGTTGAAGGTTTATTTTGACCCTTGACAATCAATCTCGAAAGGGGTCCTTAAACAATGGGTTTATGAAGTGACAAAGGATTATCCATTACAGATGGACCCTTGTGTCACATCCCAAATCTAAAGAGATCTTTGGGATACTCAAAAGGATGGAATTGTAACTCCCACCTCAACACAATGGAAGTGGATAAGCAATATAGAACATAAGTGAAAGCAAAGCACTAGTTCTAATAAATAATCAATAAATATTACAATGTGTTCAACTAAATCAGCTAGATTCAATCTAAAATCCCTAATACATAATATATAACATATATCTTCTATTCCCATAATCACCATATAGCAGCTCTCTTCGATAGAAGTCAACGAATACTTGAAAAATATAAATAACAACAACATAAGCTGGAAGCTTAGATGAGTAATCCCCTCAAATCAAGGTATTTACTCAAAACACATACTATGAGAAAATAGATAAATATGATATAATACTGGAAATAAGAGATATCGACTCATATATATATATATAGCAACACAACATATAAAGTATTCTCTCCAATCTCCATTGGTCTATTATAAAGACTGTAAGTCCTCATAATCTGGTCATCTTAAACTAAAATGCCTAGTTATATACGAAGTCATGGAGTCAAGTGGCTCATACACAAGGATCGATTACACATAAACATGCACAATAATATGAAATGCAGATGCATGTTGTTCATCATTCAAATAATGTATGTCCATGGAGTCAAGTGGCTCACAAGAATCAATTACACATAAACATGCACAATAATATGAAATGCTGATGCATGTTGTTCATCATTCGAATAATGTATGTCCACACTGAATCCAACCCCGCACTATTCAAGATGTCGTCGTGAACCATCTCCTGCATACACGGCCATGAAGAAGAGGTTATTCTACATGCACCTCGTAGTTTCTAGGGCTTCATCTGACCTAGTAGGTACAATCCCCACACCCTATTTTTGATTTAGAGGAGTCATCCCAGGGAATCACCTGGATTAACCCTTGTGGAACATAACACAACTTGATCTACCAACATAATTCACTCATATGATACGACCTATTGAAAAGTGCACTCGATCACCTATCTTCTTACCACAAGTCTCTTGAGGAATACTTATACCAGGATCTCTCTCACCTTGGATGAAAACAACATAACCAATCCATCATGGACAACATATCCTCACAAATACTCATAGATCACAGTACATATCAGCATTAATCTAGCTGCACACACATGTGCCTCAAAAGAACAAAGCCATCTTGGTTGGGTAGTAACAATGCAAGCTATTTACTAATGCAAGTCACTCAATATAATAGAGATGATATAATGATCACACACATATATTCATCAAGCACCCACATGAGAAACATTCTCATCGCCACACTATCATAATGCACATAGGTTATTATAGATAGAAACACATTCTTGTACTAAAATCACTTGTAGATATGTATATTTCTTGTGGTGAAGAGTCATCCCACTCATATACAAAGTGTGTACTCACAAGGTATCTTATCAAAGTAGCAATCACATTTTCACCTTCATTTCATTCCCATATGCACATAGGCCATCATAATCACCTAGTAAGCATATATTCATCACAATGAGTATATTTATCAAAAGTATGCATAGGCAAGTCTAATATTATATATTAATTATGTACCAGGTCATTAAGATGTTCATCTCCTTGTATATTAACATTTCATACTGAATTCAAGACTATAATAGGTCATTAGGTGAGGTATAGACTGATCAATTATTGTATTACCACTTCTAATACCCTCACACCTTCAAGAAATACATAACTATAGCTTGTACACATGTTCAAATAGATTTTAAGGCCAAAACATTCGGTACACCCTTCGGTTGAGGGTTCGGTATGCCGTGAAATACAAAAGTGTGCTGAAAGTCAAAATACTATAGGTATGGGTCCCACATGGCCTAATTAGATTAATTCCATAATTATTTCTCCTAACTTGTGGCTTCGGTAGACCCTTCGGTTTGTCCTGGTGGTTGTCGAAATCCAAAGGTTGAATGCCCAAAAATTTTGGTTCGGGGTTCGGTTTGCCGAGATGCCTTCGGCAGACCAACCCTAGAACTGTTCTGAGTGATTTGTGTACTCAGTAATTTCGGTAGGGGTTTTGGCATGCTAAGAAGGATGCCGGAGTGAGTTTTTTTCCTTTTGATGTTTGGGACTTTTCCCACAGGTTGTTTAGGGTTTAACTCACCTTCGAATTTGGCTTACAACAAAATTTATCTTCACAATCAGATCATTACCTCAATTCCTGATGAAATTCCTAGTTTGGTCACTTCTCGAAGTCTACTCCTTAGTTTAATTGGTTCCCTCAATTCAAACATATTTTAATTATTGGATTTTACTTATAGAGACATGGGGAAGGGTTTATAAATATACACAACAATTTCCTCCATTTTATAGCATGAATTAAGATTAAATACACAAGAAATTGAAAGGAAAACTCACCTGTTATGCTATAATCTTCTCCTTGATGCTAAGTTCTCTTATTTCTAGGTTGAGGCCTTCTAGTTTCCCACGAAATATTGTCGATTCATATCTTTTGATTATCATATTAGTCAAGTTTATTTATATATTCATGTGTTAGAGTCCTAGTATGACTAGTACCTTCTTATTTGGCTTATCTAGACTTATTATTATTAGGACTTCTATTATGCTCCTAATTTTTGATTTCCTGATTAGATATTAGTAATTCACGGATTTATACTTATTTTATAATTTATTTAATTCCTCTGGGCCTTAAGGAACTTATTTAAGTCCATTAAGCATATTACTAAGCCCATATGAGATACTAGTAGTTCCTAAACTGAGATTTCGTTTATATGACACAAATAAGTAAGATCAATTAAATTGTGACTTGTACTTATACTAATTTTAAGTTTATAGCTCCGTGAATTACTATTTTACCTTTTATATCATTATCTTTTCTAATCCTATATTTCGAACTCTCACAATCTATCCTCAAACGAATTTCGTCCTCGAAATTAATTATATATCTAGGTGATCTAATTTATTTGATTCTGGAGTTATATTTGTTTGTAACTAAGGAACTTGGTAAAAGAACAAGCAATCAATTTAAATAACACATCATTAATTAAAATAAATAAAGTTTCAGGTGCATACTAATAAGGTGTTAAACTAACTATTACAATCATCCAAAAATCTAAAAGAGTTTGAAACTAACATATGAGTTCTGCCATTCCCCTAATCGTTACAAACAAAGGGAAGAAAAAGGCCAATCATCCAGAGATGATGGGTCAGGAGCTGGGAGGAGTAAAGGTGGTATGGCATCATTCCTCTGGCCACAACCGAAAAGATTCTAGAAGATCTGGACGGCTTTGTCCATGCTCTTTTGAAGCTTGGACAAATTCTGTCTAGTCTCTTGATGCTCAGTCCTAATATGTGTCCTGATTTTGAATGTGGCTCTCTCCAAGGAAGCTAGCCTAGCATCCACATCCATGTTCCTCCTCGTGTGGTGATGTTGTGGCGGGAAGCTAGCTCGTGGTGCTGAAGATGTAGAAGCTCTAGCCTACTCCTGATGCTGCTGCTTCAGCTACTACTGCTGCTCGTACTACTCTGGTACATATTGTGCCCTCTGTCACTCAAATCTCATCAAGCGAAGGTTGGTGTCCCCAAATGGTTGACTAACAGTGGCGTTGCTCTTATGAGGTAGGTAAATACCTCAATGCTTGACAACTTCACCCATCAAGCAAGGAAAGGGGAGATCACCCTTCCTATTACTCCAAAGGTATCAGATGATTCGAGTCAAAACCAAGGAAGGATAAGGCAGAATCTCTGTCCAGTAGTCACAAACGGAAGGACGTGGACCATGTAAGCGGTAAGGCCGGTCTTATTCCCAAAACGGGGTAGATATTCTTCACGAAGATGCTGTGGAGGATCCTATACAAGGGTAGGAGGTTGGTGGAACTAAGAGCATTGTTGTCCCTCAATTGAACAACTCTCCTACAAAGAAGTTGGGTTACCACTGGTCTTTCAGAAGGTGAAGGTTTGGCACACTGCTGATTGCATTGTTCATAGGAAGATTCATGATTTTTGCCACTAATTGGAGGTTCAAAATTCTAAACTCCCCATAGAGCTTAAAGGTCACAGTCTTGGCCACAAGGTTTGTGTCGGTGATGTTGTCATACATCTGATGGGTGGTAGAAAGGAAAGCTGATCCTCCCCAGTGCAAGATTGGTTCCCATCCTATTGCCTAGAGTGTCTCAAAAACTTGGTAGGATGCTACCTGGGACACAAGTACTTTTCTCTCCACAATCATATCCCTGTTGACAAAAATGCTAGGGTTGTTGGGATATGTAGTGTGTGGGTCAAGGGTAGGTTCAGTTAGAAAAAGGATGTCCTCCTCTTCATAGGGGTCAACATCAGAGGGTGATTCAGATGGTGGTCTACACGAAGTAGAGGCACGAGTCCTCTTAGAAGGTCCTTGGGTTACTATTTTAGTTCTCACCGTGTTTAGGGCTTTAGGCTGAGCTGAAAGTTTTACTTGGGAAGAAAAATTACAGAAGTAAGAATCAAGAAAGGAAACAAAAAAAAAAAAGAACATACCAAAGGTAGAATCTCTTTGATTTGGAGTTTGTGAAGGTGGAGAATGATGAAGAATTCTTAGAGAAGCTCTGAGATAGAGTTTTAGAGAATGGGTACAACATGCAATAGTTCTTAGATGTAGAAGATTTAGTTTACATATGGAGCTTTGAGACATAATTTGCATCCAATTTTCCATTCTAATGCTTTCAATGCCGTATAATATACAAACTTTAGTTTACATGAAGATGAATAATTATACTGGAACTATATTCGTAACGGAGGCATCAACTATACATGTAGTTTTCTGGGCTCATTTTAGCTCAGTCTTTCTGATGCTTTGCGTGTAGAGTAGAATACAGCCCAACTCACCATATTTACAATCCTAGTAATTACAAAGCTTTGCCAAGTACTATACAATATTATCAATTCAACCTTACCAATCCAAATAAAGGCATTCACAAACATTAATTCCAATTATCAAAGTTTTTATTGGCAGCTACTTATAACTTGAATGAGGGAGTTTTCTTTCCAAGCATAATATACTCAAGAGGAAAGTTGGCTTTATTTGCTCATGTTAATCTTAACTGGGTCCAAAAACGTTTCAGAAAGAGATTCTTTTCTACCACTCTTTCACATTACGCAAAAAATCACAGTACAATAAAAATGGCTAGATCAAGTTCTCATCAGCTGGTTCATACCACCTTATACATGAACACCTGTTTTAGTCTTTTGCTTGATCAATTACAACTGCCAGAAAACCATTAAAATATAGACTAAGAGCTTTCATCTTTTGTAAGTAAAACAATACTCGTAATCCCTTTTAATTGGAGACTATACAATAACTTCATTATGATCAGCTCTGTCAAACTCAAGCACCTTATGCTTTTCAAGTATCAACCACATGAATGAAAAAGAAATCTGAATTTATCATGTAATAGATCTTATACAAAATGATGCAGAAGCACTTATAGCATCTCTTCTGTTTCTGGTCAAAACAATTCATTCAACTATAGAATTAATTATTGCATCTGCCAGAGTTGGGCAACTGGACTAGATTTTCATCACATAAACACAGCCTTAGCAGAGAATATATAATAAGGACATTTAATTATCAGCCATAACTTAAACTGATGATTTACAAGAGGGATTGATTATTACGTCTACATGGGTTATGAGAATCAAATGCAAAGGCAAGCATATGAATTGATAGAGAGGTGCTAAAACAGTAAAACCACAGAAGGCATTTGGTTTATAGTTAATACAGAAGTAAACTGCCATCTCGACTGCACCTCATTTTCGGGGGCATCTCAACAATCGGCGGCACTTTGAATCCGGTAATCCCATCTTTCTATCTCTCCTCCAACTCCTCTTCCTCCCCCTCCCCCTCCTCTTCCTCTTCCTCCTCCCCCTCCTCCTCCTCCTCCTCCTCCTCCTCCTCCTACTTCTTCTTCTTCTGCACTTTGAATCCGGCAATCCCATCTCTCTTTCTCTCCCCCTCCTCCTCCTCCTCCTTCTTCTTCAGCATTTTGAATCCGGTAATCCAATCTCTCTTTCTCTCCTCCTCCTCCTCCTTCATCTTCTTCTTCTTCTTCTTCTTCTTCTTCTTCTTCTTCAGTTTATAGTTAATACGGAAGTAAACTACCATCTTGATGGTACCCCATTTCCAGCGGCATCTCACCAACCAGAAGCACTTTGAATCCGGTCTCTCCCCTCCTCCTCTTTGACCACCGAAACCAGAGCATCCGCTCACCCCTGTTGTTGCTGCTTCTTCTTGGGCATCTCACCAACCAGCAGCACTTTGAATCTGGTCTCCCCCCTCCTCCTCCTCTTCGACCACCGAAACCAGAGCATCCCCTCACCCCTGTTGCTGCTTCTTCTTCTTTGGTTTATAGTTAATACGGAAGTAAACTACCATCTCGATGGTACCCCATTTCCGGCGGCATCTCACCAACCAGCACCACTTTGAATCCGGTCTCCCCCCCCCTGTGCGGACCACCGAAACCAGAGCATCCCCTCACCCTTGTTGTTGCTGCTGTGAACTGCAGCAGCACAACCTCTCTTCAACCCATTAAACCCCAACCAAGCTACCGCAGCCTTTTCAACTCAACCACAGAACCTCCAAATCCAGCACAAGCCCTTCTCCATACCCTCTTCTGAAAATGTATGGATATACACTTTGAACATGTTGACTAAATAACATCATGATCATGTTTTTTAATCTTTTAATTTCTTTCTTTTTTTCCTAATTTTCTAGGGGAAAGGATTTTGGATTTATGGTTTGTAGTTTAGCAGGTGAAGAAGGGTTTTTGACCTAAGGTTGGTGAATTCAACAATTAGAGGCTGCAACAAAAGGGAAGCTAGCATCTTAAAAGTGTCGTAGTTGAGAAATTGTGCAGTAACTTTTTAAGCGTATGATTTTCATAATCCATTTGAAAGAAACTTTGCATCAACTTTCCCTTATTTAAAAGGAACATAATAGATCATTCAAATGGCTAAAGTAATTTGATCAGGCTGGTTTTTGGCATTCTTGGTCTCTTTATCCTTCACATAATGAGTCCTAAATGTTTATGACAAGAAACCAAGTGGTAAAGTGGTACTCTCTATTTGACTTGAATCCTACAAGAACAACACCAATGAATGGACTGTACAAATCTGCTCATAGGTAACCCTGCTGAAGGGTAATTTTTCTTAGTCAGACCATTCAACGTGGTTTTTTATAATTGTCATAACAACACTAGGGTAAAAAGATCATTCAACAAAAAAACATGGTTTTATAATTTTTCTTAGTCAGACCATTCAACATGATTTTTTGGAATCTCCAAAGGAAACATGGTTCCACCCCACCAACTATCGCTCTCCACCCCACCAATTATCCCTCGCCACCCCAAAACCTCCATAACCATTTACCCAACAAGGCCCTATTGAAATGCACATTCGACTCTACTTAACTGTGTTTACACAAATCAGAAATGCTTATACAAAGGCAGAAACATACATAAACATGAGAGAGAACACTTACAATCGCATCAGCTGCTGCATCACAAACCGGATATCCATCCTTGTGCACATGTGTCAACTTAAAGACATCTGCTCGAGGCACCGGACGCTCGGAACCAGGCCTCACTCGCTATTATAACACAAAAAAAGCTCTTAGCTTTGTTTTAGAGAAAGTACAGGTATGTAAGATTGTAAAAAGAAACTATTAACTTTGTAGATAAGTAAACATGAGAAATTTACCTCCTCCTTTACAACCCTAGCAAAGCTCTTTGTGTCAGATTTATGTAAGATCTTTTGTTGCGATCTATTGGCCTTATTTCTGGTGTTTCTTTTATGCATTGCATAATAAACAAGAAATAGTTTTTTATTATTTACTTTAATTTGTAGTCCATGATAATAAGGAACTTGAAAATATTGTAAATACTTTATACCATTCCCTCCTCGAAATTCCAGAAGGCAATTAGATTTTACCATTGCTCAATTGGCATGGCATCTGGACGACGTGCATAACACTCCGCATCCGTCATGCATGCGTCATATATTTGGCGTTTCAACTCAGACTTTTGGTCCCTCCACTTCTTGCTACAAGATTTCATTATATAGTCATGGAGGTTAGTCGGGACCTCGAATTTATCCTGCATTGCACAAACCACAAAAATTAAGTTATTACATGGACATTAGATAGTCCCAATAAATAAACAAACTGACAATATTTAAGCAGTATTAAAATTATACTTGTATCAACTGCCAGACACGATCTAGAGTGGGTTGCTTAATCTTTCTCTATGATTGGGCATCTAGCCATATCGTTTGCCCATCCGTGCTAATGTACCAAGGAAATTTGCTAGCTCTGCTGCACTTGCACCAATGGCTATCCTATTTGCATCCAATTGGGCCAACATCTTCTGCCCTGGAGGCAGTCGATGTAGGTCTTAGGCACCGGGTCATGCTACGAACCCTCTTTGATGGGGCTGCTAGAGAAGAGGGTCCAAGAAGATCCTGTGATCCATCTGTCATATCTGTGATATAAGAATTCAACAAACAAAAATCAAGTTAAAAAACTGATTGAAACAAATGATAGTAAAGCAATAAGATAAGAAGATTAAGAATAACATTGGTATGATGAAAATACATATGATCAGATCATTGTATGAATCTTACGATGCCTGATTGCTCAACCACATATATGCTGAAGAACAATTAAAAGACTTTATTCTACACTGTTTTGTTACTAATTGCACTGGACATTGATATTTATTTATTTACTGTTGGTAGAAATATTGACATTTTAAAAGCCATTGGGCTACTTCTCTATGAAGAGGGACATATATACTAATGGGAAACAAATAGGATGGTGCAGTGAATCATTCTTAAAGAGTTGCATATATTAAAGGGTCAATCCAGGCAATTCAAGTGGGAAGGGAAGCTCTTCCTTATAGAAAGACTATGTTGAGGAGATTTGATTGAATAGATTGAGGAGATTTGGTATTAGGCTAGTTATTGTAAGAGAAAATTTGGTTTTCTTATTATGTAATTTTCTGTAAAAATCCTGCAAGTTTTCTTTGCAATAAACTGAGCATCATCAATAAATTTTGGTTTCTTTCATATTGGGGTCAATAACAAATTGGACCAAACCAAAAGCCCATGGCCAATATTGTAGAAATGTAATTACATCTAACGGTCCACATGACCTATATATTAGATCCAACGGTCTAAATGATCTAGATATTAGATCAACGGTCTATATAATCTAGATAACATATCTAACTGTTCATATGATCTATATAACAAATCTAACGGTCTAAATGATCTTGATATCAGATCCAATAGTCTAAATGATCTAAATAACATATCAAATGGTTGAAATGATCTAGATATCAAATCTAATGGTTCAAATGATGTAAGCATCAAATCTAACATTCTAAATGGCCTAAGAAATAGATCTATTGGCTCATACGATCTAGATTTTAGATCTAACGGTCCTAATAACCTAAAATCATATACAAATCAAACCAGATCTTAATTAGTCCATTTCAAGTTAAAACAAATAGGACCCTAGTGGTCCATTATGTCAAAACAGAACCAATTCGGATCTTGGTGGTTCGTTTCAGATAAAAGTACGATTGACTTGATCCTGTTTCGAGTACGTAGAAAACCTAATAAATTAAATCACGTCCAACCACAACTAAACCAAAATATATCTTAACCCATACATATCAAGGTCTAAAAAAATTAATAAAAATATAATAACAATCACGATAGAGAAAAATAAGATTTAGAGCTAAAATCAAAGGATTTTTCTTAATCTAAGATATAATTAAGAGATCTAGGTCTTGAATGGGTCTATGCCATAAATAATAAAAAGCTCACATACGTGAGTGAAATATGGTTTGTCAAAGATCAAATTATTGGTCTATATACATACATACTGTCTTCTATCAGGTGAAAACTAAAAGCAAGTTAA
Organism: Pachysandra terminalis; assembly: GCA_031762675.1. Classification (NCBI taxonomy): domain Eukaryota; kingdom Viridiplantae; phylum Streptophyta; class Magnoliopsida; order Buxales; family Buxaceae; genus Pachysandra; species Pachysandra terminalis. The sequence continues at coordinate 365 of JAUPMG010284958.1, read as the reverse complement.
AAAAAAAAACTAACTGACCTAAATATAAATAAATTATTTTAAAAAATGAGGGATTTAGCGGCGATATTGACTGCCGCTAACGACATTAAAGATTTGCGGCAGCCATAGAATAACCGCCTCTGTATATATATTCAAGGGTAAATTTCACAAACCTCCCTTGAGGTTTGGTGTAATACCCATATACCTCCCCTATCATTGTCAAAAGAATAAATACATCCTCCCAACTATCTCCATTTGGACATGGACCTGCCCTGTACTAACGGAACTTAACAGAAATCATAAACTTTTACATGTTTTAGACTATTTTGCCCTTGTATTTAAACCTACCACACCACCATCACCCCACCCCTACCCCCACCACTCTC
>JAUPMG010284939.1:6980-18032 GCA_031762675.1 Pachysandra terminalis | reverse complement strand
TCTTTGAAGTTGCAAATGTGGTCTTCTTTTTGACATCTAAAGCTATATTAATTAAATTTTTAAATATAAAGAAGATTTCTGTTACGGATAAAAATTGCTGATGATACAAGTAGTATATGAACTATGTTGTTCAATAATCAAACATAGAAAATATTAAATTCGACAGTCGACAAATTGCGCACAATGAAGGCATATAAACACTTGTTATATTTATTATTACATCATTTTTAGAGCTATTTCTAACAACACTACTATATTACTTGCAGGAAAATAACTTTGATGAATATATGAACTCCATCGACAACTGTCTTCAAAAGTCGTATTGTTCATAATTCGCAAAAGTACAAAGATAAATGAGGAATGTAGCTCGAACAATTATACATGCATCGCATGTGAAGAAATCACTCAGATATGAGATATAGACATTTACAAAAAAATAGATTCATATTTATCAGTTATAAGAAAACTCGATATGGCTTGCTAATTTTAGAATTCATCGCAAAACTTATATATTTGATTTAAGTTTTTATATAACAATATATATTATACTGTCATATAATGTGTACTCTTTGAATAGCATGCTTCTCCTAAAGTCACCCCGTACAACCACGTGCATATAACTAATAATAATAAGACTAGATTGAGATATGAGTTTTAAGGCCTGCTAAATAGCAGGCAGGCTAGGTCAGAGTCAGAAGTACAAACGTGTACAATATATATATATATACACTATTTCATATTATATTATATATAAACAGGGGGCGGTGCCGGGGGACATGGCCCCCAAAGTTTTGAAAGCCCCCCTCTTAATGTCTTAAAAATTGCCACTCTACTTACCTTGAGTAGAGTGGCATACATGATGACCTCCCAACCCTTAATTCTCTCTTTTTTTTACATTTTAGTTTTTTAAATTATTATTTTATACAATTAAATTTAATAATTACAATCTTTCAACTATTCTAAAAGTTTTATTTTTTTTTATCACTTTTCTCCCTTTTAGTTTTTGAAAATTACTAGTTTAGACTCATAGATTTTACAATTATAACCTTAGACGCATTTTCATATATTTTAAAATGACAATTTTATACCCATTTTTCATTTGTTTTTATATACACCTAGTTTTCGTCTTTAAAAATTATAATCTTACACATTTTGTTTTTAAATTACAGCCTTCTATACACCACATTTTCTTTCTTTTCTTGGTTTTAGTTTATTTTCATTAAAATTTAATACCTATATGTTTTAATATATTTTAATTTTGTATATATATTTATATCTTATATTATCATATTTTGTCTTTGTACTTTTCATTTTAAAAAATTCAATGCACCTATATTCTTGTAGTTACTTATAATGTCATTACTCTAAAAATAGATTTAACAAAAGTACATTTCATCTCGATCAATTTCATCCACTAAGATTAATAGTATTTATTTAATAAATAATAATGCTTTAATTATTTATTTTATTTTTTATATTCTAAAGTCCATTCCAAGGAAGATCTTATCTATTAAAAAACAGCGTAATAGAAGAATGAAAATTTTAAATGAATCTTTACAAATTAATTGATCAAAATATATTATTCCTTTATTTTTTTTTATTTACTGATTTTGCATAATGCCGTGTATTTTCCTACCATCCCCCATTTAGTACTTTTTTTTCCCCTTTATAACAAATGCTTTTCATCTAAAACTTGGGTATGTGAACTGAGCGCAGGTTGAATGACACATTATACAAGTCGGGTCTATCAAATCAATTCAAGCATGTATAAAATATGCTCATCTTATAGTCTAGTTGTTCTCTTGAAATTTTGTTGACATATTTTTTCAATTGTTTTTTAAAACGTTCTGAATTTAGAAACTTGGTGAAACAAATTTCAAGTGTAACAACTTATTTGAAAAATCGCACTTGTCCTATATACATTGAATTTCACCTCAAATAACAAATTTTAACCCTAAAAATATATTTTTGCCACTAATCCTAAAAATATTTACCGCGTGACAAAAATGACCCTCTATCAATTGGATGGTTTAAACTACTCTCATCATTTATCAATATGAGAAGTCAAAATAATAAAAATTGGTGACACACTAAAATATTTTTTTCGTTTCTGATTTAATTTGGCCCCCCAAGAAAAACCTTCAAGGCTCCACCCCTGTATAAAAACATGCATTTTAAGAAGCAGACATTAACAATATTATTTGTATAAATAATGATGAAATTTTTTTTGTATTATTATTAAATAGGTTAATTTATATTATTATGCTTATTAATATTGGAGCATATAATCTTTATTTAATATTACATAAAAATAAGAGAATTTTAAGCCCTTTTTTGAAATATGCATGCTTTGATGAACCCGTCCAACCCATTGTTAGCAAAACGTGAAACGTCAAAAAAACGGAATAGAAAAAATACGAGGTTAATACAGTTTTAATTTTAAAAAACGTAGTCAAAAAAATGGTCACATAAGCGGAAACGTAAAAAATACGTTTAATAAATAATTCGTGTTTAATACGTATATTGTTCAAAAAAACGTCAATATAATATATATAAGTATTAATAATTGAACAATAATTTTTTTTTGTTGGAACTTGTTATAAAACCCTTTAACACAAAAATAAAGTTGTTGGCTAGCACGCATTTGTCATTGGAACTTCCAACGGACAACTTTTTTTTTTTGGTCAACTTTAAACACTGACTTTTTTGAACGCCTTCAAAAAAAACGTAAAAAACGCGTTTTAAACATTTTTTTGCTTACAAAACTTTTTAAACGAAATTTTAAACGTTTATGCAATAAAATGAGTTTTTTTCAAAATAAACGCCGTTTTGCTAACAATAGTCCAGCCTAGCTTGACGTTTTCATACGGCGGGTTTGGACAACCTTAATGACTGTTATACTCAGTGTCCAGCCAAGCCCGAGCCCACCCGATTACAATAGGGTGGGCTTGGTATGATTATATAAGCTCGAGGTTCAGGATGGGCATGCTTGGACATCCGTATTGACTGTTATACTCGGCATCCCAGGAAGCCCGAACCCACCCAATGATCGTAGGACAGGTTTGGTATGATCCTATAAGCCCGGGTTTAGGATGACTGTGTTTGGACAACCTTAATGATTGTAATACTTAGCCAAGCTCGATCCCGTCCAATGATCATCCTAATTAACAACTTTACAGTCACCAAGTTAGTTGGAATAGATTTATGAAACTCAAAGTCAATTCTACTATTTTGTTAATGTCTTAGTTATCCTGTGAATCTTCTTGGTGTATTAGGTGGAGGCGGATCCTCTGTTATGAGTCATCGTGATATATGGCGTGATATGTGAAATACACTCGAAGGTAAAATGATAATTTTTTGTCCTAATAAAGTACATAGGCTGCACATTCTGGTCCGGTACAAATTATTTCATCACGGCCGTGCTTCCTGTCGGGCATGACACAAACTAAATTATTTGTCAGGCCATGTGAAGCCTAATTTTTGGGGCCTTAGTCCAGCCCGACATATAACACGGTTATTAATGTGTCGAGTCGTACCTGATTGGGTTTCGTGCTTTGCCTATATTTTAAGCAAAAAATGAATCGTACATTGCTGTGGTGAAAGCCATAACTTCCAGGCCTGGCATGATATTTACAAGACCTATTGTGCCGTACCGTGTTTGGGCACGACACTTACCATATTGGGCCGGGCTTGTACGTGAGGACCAGACCGTTTGTACATCCTAGTGTTGTCTCATGTCGAGTAGATGACTTTACTGGGAAAAATAAATAAAGAGGAAGAAATAGTCGTTACCACTACCAACTTTTCTTTTTGGAGTCTTGGGATTCTTTTTCGTAACGGTAGGAACTTCCCAGCCAAGCCATACCCTTAATCGATTCACCACCAACTGACTACGACACACAGCCTAAAGGCATTTCTTTCTTTCTCCCAAGTCTGACCTCCATCTGTCGGTCTCCCACCCTATCAAATCTTTAATTACCAATTTCCCTGTACAAATTTGCAAATTTACTTAAAAACCAGACTATTGAACAGAGCCTTTTTGTTCTGTTTAAGAGGTAGGCTGGGATGGCAATGGGTTGGGTTAAACGGGTAACCCGCCCTGCACCTAATGGTTAGGGTTTGGTAACCCGTGAGTCGGGTAAAGGTTTTGCTCAACTCGCATTGATTTTATCCCGTTGCCATTCACCTATGTTTTAAATATATATTTTATGTATAAATTTATATTTTATAAGTAAATATATTTAAAATGTTAAAGATTTAACTTAACAAAATATTTATTTTTAAATGAATCTTTTAACCAGGTCAAACCTACCCCGTTCCGATAGGGTTAAGAGTGGGTTTGGTATTAAAAGTCTCCTTTAGGGGCGGGTTAGGATTTGTCAAAACCCGCCCCGAACCCACCCCGTTGCCATCCTGGCTGATTTTTTATTACAATTAAATGGCAGTTTAGCATATCCTTTAGCTAAAACTAAAATTATAGATTGTTCAATCTTTTAACTATTGGAGGTGATAGTTGTTGTGTATTTATTTTTATTTTAAATAATAATAATAGCAACAATAATTCGAAATAAGATTTTATTTTGTCATGTGATAAATATTTTTGGATCTAAATTGTTTCACATGGACTGGGATGAGAGTCAAAACTTTCTTTTTGCCACATGGCAAATATTTGTGGATCTAGATTGTCTCATAGTCAGGTTCTCGACTATAATTTGTATTGTTCAATTGAAACTTTGGGTTCTCATCAATGCAAGTTGTGGCTTCAGCTTATAAGCTTATTGGGGTGTAATTCAGTCGATTTGGTTTCGTTTAGTGGCTAAACCAAAACCAAATCGAAATATAGTGAATAAAACCAAAAACTAAATAGAAATGAAAGAAAAACTGAAGTACAAAACCAAAAATCGAATCGAATTATAGTGACTAAAACCGAAAATCAAACCAAACCGAAATAGATTCGATTTGATAAAATTAATATTATAATATTATTTTATGTACTAAATACACACATACACATAAAAACACATATACATATACATATATAGATCTATGTATATTAGTCTAGTCCTGTTTGGTTTACATGTTTTCAGTTTGCTTTGGTTTAATTGAAGCCTAAATCGAAAAATTGAATATAATTTAAATTTTCATTTTTCAAACCAAAACCAAACTGAAATGAAAATAAAACAAAAACAAACCAAATCGACTTTTTTTTTCCGATTTGATTCTTTAGTTTTCAGTTTAAATCGAATCAATTGACATCCCTGAACTTATAATAATAAGATTTTTTGTTTTTGGAAAATTACAAAGAGATGCCTCAAAAATATTTCTTGGACATTCCACTGCCTAAAGAAGTCAAAATGACAAAGAGGGGCTTCCTTTGACCACTTTTATTAAAGAATAAAATAAAATTAAAGAGTAAGATAAAAAGACGAGTATACCCCTTATCTTCTATTCTAAATCTCACAACCACTACCACCCTACCATCACCACCCAATGTGCATCCCATGCACCACCTAGTGTGGTGGTGGTGGTGGTGCGGGAGGAGGGGGGTGGTGGGTGGTAGTAATTATAGGGTTTGGAATAGAAGATAAGGGGTATACTTGTCTTTTATCAAAAAAATTTAATCTTTTTTTTATCGTTTAATAGAAGTGATCGAAGGAAACACCGCTTTGCCATTTTGACATTTTTAGGCAGTGGAATGTCCAAGAAATATTTTTGGGGCATCTTTTTATAATTTTCCTTTTTATTTTTTTGTAAGCAAGATTTTTGTTTTCAAGGTTACTTGTTTGTGATTGGATAATGATGAGGAGCTGGGAATAAGTCGTAAGGGTGTTTTTGTAATATAAAGTGAAGATGGATGGCATTGTCAGTAATTAGGCTTATGATTTTAAAATCGAAAATAGAAATTCCACCGGAAAGGAGTCCCTACCACCGGTTACAATCGGTAGCTGAGCAGGTATTGGTTTCCTCTGTTTAAACGTCCAAAACCCGTTCGCTTTTTCGTCGTTTTCTACTCTCTGCTCTTCCCTCCTACGCTTTCTCTCTCTCCAGATCTTTTCTCAGCTACTCTCTATAACCCTAAGCATTTCATTCGCAGATTTTTCTTTTCTTTTTTCCCTTTTGAAGATTTTGGGTTTCTTTCACTAAATTTTAAGCATGAAAAATGCTTCGATCAAATCATTAGAGGGATTGGCGGAGATCTTCGCAGGTAGAATTATGGCTGCTTAGCTGAAATTTTCTCGTTACTGGAGTTAATTTCGAGAAGAAAAAGGGTAAATTTGAAGAACTATTAAGGCTTTTAACAATGTCTGTAGCTACTGAGCTTCACTTGTCAAGGGAACCAGGTTCTGAAACCCGACCGGTTTGCCGACCGGCGGGAAATGGAGTTAGGGTTTCGGAATTTCCGGAATCGAAACGGGAAAAAGACATAATAAAGAAGACAAGACAGTCGAGAAAGCTAGCTACACGGTCGTCGGAATCCGTCATTCGGAATAATGTTTATGTGGAAAGTTCGTGCTCTTCGGGTTCTTCTTGCAGCGTTTCTTCGGGGAAAATGAAGAATTTCAGGCGGAGAGTGAGACATAACGGGTTGAAGTCTGTGAAGGTTGTTCCAGATGGAATAGAGGTTTCTTCTCCGGTTCTTGTGAAGCGCTGTGACTGGATCACGCCAAACTCTGGTAAGTTATTAAGGTTGTGTCTGATTTTGTTTCCTGATATCAGTTCGTCATATCTAGTTGTGGATTCACCTTGTTCAGATATACTCCATATGGGATATAGATCAATTGGTTCATTCCAATTACTGTTTCTATTGTCAGAACTTAGTAATTCAGCAGAAAACTCTTCAAGGATGTTTCTCATGTATGATTTCAATATTTCTGATTAGCTTCATTTAGTTGAACAATCAACTGATAGATATCTATGTGCCTGTTCTCTCATTTTTGTTGCACTATCTTTCCAGCTAAAACCAGGCAAACAAGTTTAACTTTTCAAATTTCTAAGTGGAAACAAGAGGAAGAATTGCGAAATAAATTGGTTAGTGAAGAAAATAAATGAAGAGAATAGAGTTATTTATGCAAAGCTGATACAATGGCAAACTGGGAATGGATTTGATTGCTAGATTTTAAAATCTTATCGAGGAACTATCTAAAGGAAGGTTGTCAAATCGTGAATTGAATCGAAAATCGTTATGGGCCACTTAGAATCGGATCATAATTTTGAATCGTAAATCACAAGATTCATAGTAGTATTAGTAGAAGTAAGGTTTGGGATTTCTCTTAGGAAAAAGGCTTTTTATTGTTTAAAATAAGCAAACAGTACTTCTTTATTATTTAATCATTTTAGAGTATTGTATTCTATATAACCGAGGATCAAACCAAAACAAGGGAAATTTTTCAGTATAAAAAGAAGCAGACATTTTTTTAAGTGGTGCAGAGTTGAATCGTTTGAATCATAAATCGTAAGATTCAATGCATAAATCATAAGATTAAAACATAGACCGATTTTTTCACTGATTTGAATCGATCTAGGGTCAAATCGAATCATAAGATTCATACAATGAAATGTAAGATTTTAACAACAGTGATCTAAAGGGATGCTTAATATCAGGAAACCCCAATCACCCAAAAAAAAAGGGGGATGCTTAGGTTTTATCCCTTGACACGAAAGCTGACCCAACAACCAAAGTGTGCCAAATGCACTCATCAGTCTGGACTGACCTAGTTTTAGGCGACTCCTCTGGTGGAAACCGCTTAAAATTTAAATATTTTTGAACAAATTCTACTGGCCAAGGTATCTTTTTCTGCAACTCTTCACCTAATTCTCCATGGCATCCATTACCTGATTTTAGTAGGAAAGTATGTCAGTTTGGTTTGCAGGATGTCTAATCCAAACCTGGTTGAGGTAAACTGATGAATTATGTGTTCATCATGTATCAAACAATTCTGGTACATAATTGATCCATCTTTTTGAGAATACCCAGGTTTTGTTTCTACATTGATGCCACTCCTTGGATTCTCGTTTAAGGATGCTGGCTTCAGTTTTCTCCACACTAATCAGTCTCTAATGCATACAAGTGAGACAGATATGTAGAAAGATCATCACAAAGACGTTAAACATTTGCTTCCTGCTATTTATGCTCATTTAGCATTTAACACGTGATCTGAAAGAGATAATAGACCAATTTGATGCAGAACAGCAGTAAAATATCAAAAAATACTTGTCTACATGTGTGTATATTATACATTTGGTGTGTAATTGTATATATATATATATATATATATATATATGTAACTGGGTATGCCTAAATGTATATAGGGGGCAGTTGGGAGAGGGTGAGGGAGTTGGGTAGGGTTGGGAGGAAGGTGAGGGAGGGAGGGGTTTAAGAATGAGTTACTAGCTCTGTTGTTTAGAGACCCCACAACACTTCCAATGACCACATCGATCAAAAGGTATTCTATGTCATGGCTCAGTCTACTGCTTATTTATTTGGACTTGTAATTTTGGCACAACCGTTCTCTAAGTAGTGAAGTCTGTTAACCTCAAGTTATTGATTATCATTGAAAATCAACAGGGGAAGACAGTAGGGTACTTGTGATGATTTGGCTAGAATTGAAACTGAGGTTGATTATCAACAGGGAGAAACTGCGATATTGATTATCGAGTGTTTGCGGCATGATCCTCATAAGTTAGTTATACCGGCAATAGGAATATATAAATAAAAAGTATTTATTTGTTCTCCAGAGTTATCACTGATTTACGTGTTTTCTTTCTTAGATCCGCTTTATGCTTCTTTCCATGATGAAGAATGGGGTATTCCAATGCATGATGACAGAAAGCTATTTGAGCTGCTTGTTTTGTCAGAGGCATTGGCAGAACTCAGCTGGCCAGCAATTTTGAACAAGAGAGACATAATCAGGTATACAATTCGCTAATGCCTCTTTCTCCCTTTCTCTGTCTCTCTCTCTTTTTTTTTTCTTTTTTTCTTTTTTTTCTATTTTTCTTCTATAGGTGAAAGATTTAGCTTTATGGATGTTGTTTGTTTGATGTTAAACGCTGAATCCTTTTGGCAGGAAACTCTTTGATAATTTTGATCCAGCATCTGTTGCAACGTTCGCTGAGAAGAAGATATTATCACTGAAAGCAAGTGTCACCACCTTACTATCCGAACAAAAGCTTCGTGCAGTTGTGGAAAATGCTAGGCAGATTCTTAAGGTAATGAACACTTTAATCAATTGAAATATCTCTCCACACATCCTTCACCCTCATGGCAAATATACAGTGAGGCTGCATATTGTCTGATGAGTCCACTTTGAAGTTGGTCTTGATAGATTTAAATTGGAAGTTTGATTCAACCTTAATCTTCCATGATGAACTAATTATACAAAAACTGGCAGAAATATGGTAATTCCAATTATATATTGCAATAGTTTGACAATTAACTGCCTTTAACATTGGCAGCCTAGTACCAGAATAAACGTTTCCATTTGACTCGGCTTTTATTTTGCAGGTGCAACAGGAGTTTGGTTCCTTCAGTAACTATTGCTGGAACTTTGTGAATCACAAGCCAGTCAGAAATGGTTTCCATTATGCACGCCAAATACCCGTCAAGACGCCAAAGGCTGAGGCTGTAAGCAAGGATCTGATACGAAGAGGCTTCCGTTGTGTGGGCCCAACGGTCATTTATTCGTTCATGCAAGTGGCGGGGATTGTCAATGACCATCTTTTAACCTGCTTCAGATACCATGAGTGCAATAAGAAAATCAATATAGACCTTGAAGGCAAAAGCGAAGAGATGGAAGTACTAGCTAAAACTTTAGAGGAGACCTGCTTATCTCAGGACTAACCGCGGAGTTGCATTTCTAAGCCTACAAACACAAGCAATGAGCAGAACAAAATGTAGAAGATGTGTTTCAAGTCCCAAGTTCTATCAGTCGAGTGTTGCTTTTATCGGAATGTTATTACCTAATCTGATTTGTATCATTTGAACTAACTAAAATAATAGTTCATGATTTGTATTTCCTTTTTCTTCAAATTTAACTATAAAACTAAGATAATGCATTGGAAACTTTTACAAGTATGAATATACGTACTCCTTTCATATTCTACGCGTCTTTGAGTCTGACAATGTTAAGATCTCTTATTTTCATACCATCCGGAAAGTGTGGGTTCCAAAAAAAATGTTTCAGTCAAACTCATTTGATTAAAAAAAATGGTCATTTTTGTTTTCTGATTAAAAGGAAAGGAATTTGTGGGAAACGAAAATGAAAAGGTGAGGAGAAGAGCATGTTCCCCATCCTATCATTCACCACCAAAGCTTCTTTTTTGCACTTATACACTGAAGGGTAAAATGGATAGATGAAAAACTTTTAAAGCTTCTTTTTTACTCTTATACAATGAAGGGTAAAATGGATAGATGAAAAACTTTTGTCATTTATTCCTATTAGCCAAATATCAAAATCAAGATTTTCTGTCATAATCATATATGTTTCTATTACAACCAAATGGCTACCAAGAAAATTAAATTTCACTTTCCAAAATGCTACTTTTTGGCATGGTACTTTCCCAACTAACTTTTTAGCTGGCATCCAAACATAGCCCACAAGAATTAGTTTTTAGATTCTCTCTATTCTCTTTATATTTTTTTTATTTGATTTCCTTCTTATAATGAATACAGTGGAAAGAAAAGCTAGGCTAGAACACAAACCGTTCGCGGCAGAAGCATATCATATGGGTGTGAAAACTAGAACATCAGTTAGAGCACTGGTCAATGTTTGCCATCAATTGGACGTCCATTAATTTGCAAGTGAGGAGTACGTTGTCACGTCCTTAGAGTTTTCCAATCCAATCATGCAACACTCGTTCTCAATTAACCCTTTGTAGCACAGGTCAGCCTATCTCTCATAATGCCTTGAATACTAAAAGTAAAGAGAACACTAGAAGTAACTTAGGAAGAAACTTATGTTCTCATTCAAATAACTTTATTACTTCTGAAGTGGTTTACAAATGAGGAACTCTCCCCTTTATATAGGCTCTTGAGTTACAATGAATGGCTTGGAT
>JAUPMG010284930.1:0-18032 GCA_031762675.1 Pachysandra terminalis | reverse complement strand
TCTCAATCACCTTCTTTATTCTATTAGATAAAACTTTCGCCATAATCTTATATAAACTCCCCACAAGACTAATAGGATGGAAATTCTTAATTTCCAAAGCACCTTCTAACTTAGGGATGAGAGCTATGAAAGTTGCATTGGGATTCTTAACCACATTTCCTTCAGTAAAAAATTCTGAAAAACCCCCCATCACGTTATCCTTAATAACCTCCCAACAACTTTTATAAAAAGCTAATGTGAAACCATCCGAACCCGGGGATTTATCACCTCTCAACTCCTTAATAGCCCCCCTCACTTCTTCGGGTAACTCCTCTAAATTGTCCGCCTCCAATGAGGACAAACTCTCCAACCTCAATCCATCCAATCTAGGTCTAAAACTCGATTCCTCTACGAAAAGTTGTTTATAAAACCTTTCCACAGCTATCTTGATCCCCTCTACCACTAACTTTCTGATAGAGTTAACCCTATTCCTTGCATTAGCCATTTTGTGGAAGAATTTAGTATTGCTGTCCCCTTCCTTTAACCATAAAACTCTTGATTTCTGCCTCCAACTAATCTCCTCCATTCTAGCCATCCTTACAAACTCCTTCTTGAGGTCCTCCCTCTCCAACCTATCCTCCCTACCCAAACTCCCCTTCTCCTCTTTACCATCTAACTGTTGAATATGGTCCAGCAACTTACCCAGTCTATTCTCCACCCTACCAAACTTCTCCTTATTCCACTTCTTCAACTCTTCCTTCAACAATTTGAGTTTCCTACAAAAAACAAAGCTCGGTGTCCTGAAAACCTTGAAATTGTCCCACCAATATCTCACCAAGTCCACAAAATCTACTTCTACCAACTACATATTTTCGAATCTGAAAGGACATTTTCTGTCACCTTATCCTCATTCACTAGAACAATAGGCAAATGGTCAGAAGTAGGTCTTGCTAAAGAAACAGCCTGCACTTCCGGGAAGGAATCTTCCCACTCAACTGGCATAAGGAATCTGTCCAGCTTCGAATTGATCAGGTTATCCTAGTAATTGGTCCAAGTAAACTCGACACCAGAAAAGGGGAACATCAATCAGCAAATTCCTGTCGATACTCCGAAAAACTTTGCATATAGGTATCAATCCTGGAGCACCTAGTCCTTTCCGAACAGAACCTAATAACATTGAAATCTCCTCCAATGCACCACGGAATGTCCCCTCTCCCCCTCCTAAGTCTTTCCAACTCCTTCAAAAGAGAGTGATCATTCGGGCCATACATCGAGGATAAAAGTTTCAGATCTCCCCCGTTATTACCTCTTTCCTTCAACACTACAGAGATAGTGAAAGAACCAATAGCTGAATGAATGAGCTCGTATAGGTCTGATCTCCACGCTAGCAATTGACCTCCGGAGGCTCCCACAGCTGATTTAAACACCATCTCTACATTCCTTCTGCCCCAGAGTTGAAACAAAACATCCTTATTAACAATTTCCAGTTTAGTTTCTTGAACCATAATAATATCTGGCTTCCACTCGCCCAAAGATCTTTTAATAACTACTCTTTTTTCCTTATTACCGGCCCCTCTAACATTCCAACTAAGAACTTTTATCTTCATCTAAAACCTAACAAACCCCCAATATAGCCTTTACTCCCTCCAAAAACTACACCTTTTCTTTTGTTATTACTGGCTTTATCCTTTGAATTCCAATTCAATCTGTTTAGCTCCCTAAGAACTTTCCTGTTGCTCACCAACTTCTCCAAATGTCTGTTTTCATTAGCCGTAAATAATTCAATGGCTTTAGATTCAAACTCCTCCCAAGAAACTCCCACAAAACCACCAAAACAGGATATCTTGTTCAGCACCCACTCCGACATACCTTCCAAATCGAGCTCTAACCGCTGAAAAATCAGAAACCAGACCTTCGGGATCCTGAGACTTGGCAAAATTGTATTCTGTTTAAGAACAACAGGCCAAGGGAGTAGGCTCTTCATCCCTGATACCCCATACAGGACCAAACTCCCTAAGCAACCCAAAAGCATCACCCCTACCTCCATCAAAACAGATTAACCTATTCTCCGCAGCATTAAAACCCATAAATTCCCCCACTTCCTCCTCTTCCCCCACTACCTCCTGCCTGCCTACCGGACTCTGGTTCCCTGCCAAACCTCCACACAACTCCTCCCCACCCCCGACCACTTCCAACTATCAAACCCAACCCCAGAAACAGACTTAAACAAAGGCCTGGGGGGGGAACACAACTACCAATTTCTGCAACTTGTTGACTAAGAAAATCTGAAAGGATTTCCCAGAAAAAATAAACTCAATCGCGTCCTTCATCCCCTTCCTGCCAGAGCCAAACTGCTCCTGCAAAGAACAAGAACTAGCTCCACAACCTCCGATCCAAGATACAAGCTTGTTATTCTCCGACTCCAAAGAAGAATCCTCCTTGTTGACAGAACCCCTCTCCACTTAGAAAAGAAGACTATCGCTCTTCGAGTTGAGAACCTTTGATTCCTCGAACTCAACCACAAGCTGACGATTCTTCAAAAAGAAACGACCGGAAAGTTCCCACGATGGATCGAAACAATGATGAATACCTTGTCACAAAGCTCCTCTTCTCGAACCAGAACTCCACTGTCCATAACTATAGATAATGTTTTAGGCACCCAACACTTTTTCATCTTTAAGGAAGGCCCCAAATGAATCGAGCTGGACCCTGACTCCCCTGAGTCTAAAACGCCAAGCTCATTCTCGAAACGTGAACCCATCTTCGACCCGGGCTCCTGATCCGAGGGACAAACTACATCCTTCCCTTTAAAAACTCTCCTTTGGGATCCACCGCCTCCAGAAGGGCCCAAGTCCATCTCACAAAGAACCTTCCCTCCGGTTTGACTAATCCCACCAAGCAAATTACCAGAAACGCCCTTATATTTGAAATTTGAATTCAAATCTCCAAGGGTCCCACTACTGAACCCGTCTGACGCATACCGCCTCTCACCTACTCCCACGTGTTCTTGACCTAAAAAGCCCTTTTTCCGTGCATCGTCTTCTTCCTTTCTCCTTCCTTGGAGAACAAGCTCCTTAACCTTAGCACTGGTCGCCTGTCTACTCCCCATAGACCGGAAAGTTTTCTCCTCCCACCAGATCTGACACAAAAATTTTTCGTTCCTCAAACGCAAGGACACGGAATGAGGCTTCCATGGAGGTTTTCTCACCTGAATATGAGCCCATTGAATCTCACTCTTTTCCTCTGTGGCAGAGTCGGTACGGACATAACCACCGCACACTTCTCCAATAGACGAGAACACCTTCTCCGACCAGAGGTGTAAAGGAACTCCAAAGACCCTAATCCACGTCCGATCGTCACGAACACCGTCTACCTCACAACCGGATCTCGGCGTCTACCAATCAAGGTACAGAAAATATGGACCGAAGAATCTCTGCCCGGACTTAACACCAGCTCCGCCTCATCCCTCGTCACAAACGAAAATAAGAAAAGAGATGGGCTCAATTTTTGAACATCCACTTCATTGGCTGTTTTCCACTCCTCTTCAATCTAATCGACCACCTCCGACGTAATTGGTGGCTCCCCTTCAAATCTACCAACTAAGCAGTTATCCAGATACTTGAGCTTATCAGAAACATCCAAATCATCACATATCACCGTCTTAATACCCGCACTCCACCACTGATTAGAAGGACAAGCTCCGACCTTCAAAACAGCAGCCCCCAACTTTTTGTCAGAGCTTCAGAGCTAAAGCCCACTGCGTTCTCTATTTCCGCCCTAGAATATCCAGCCTTGGCAAGATCCTGGGCTAACAATGACGACGGAATAATGCAAAACACCGACTGGTCCGAACCAGTATTCTGAATTCCTAACCTTCACACCAATGTCTGTAAAAGCTCAGACCAGCTTTTCCTCTCCTCACCCCCTAGAAAGCATACACACGTCGTCTTCCCGTTGCCTCTTAACTCTGACAGCTTCAGAAAACATCCAAAACCGTACCTCCTCACCTCCAACACCAACACCGACTGCAACACTCTCCTCAAACTCACCCTGCTTGCTCCGACGAAGCTTTGATACTCCTCTCCACTCCTTGAACCTACCAGCAACAATCATCCTTTGGGATCACAATCTCCACCAAACCAATCTTACTCTTCTCTCCAATCTTAACAAACTCCTTACCTTTATCCTTCCATTGATGAAACTCGAAGACTTTTGCCTCCACTCTGAGAGAAACAATGTTGGTCTTCATAGTTCACCTTTGTCAGCCCCCGTCTCTGTGAGTATCCCTATTTTACACTTTGAATCTAAGAAAAAGTCTAAAGATGAAGCTCCAAAAAATTAAAGTAAGGTGTCAAGAGAAATAACAGGACAGATAACAGGGATTCTGTGAGTTTCCTCTCTTTGCTGGATTCTCCATGTATGTGACATTCGAACTTGAATATCTTATGCATAAAGCATCTACAACCCTTTATCAGGCACCATCGGCATCTGGTAGCAAACCACGAAGTGTCAGTACACCACGAACACAAGTAAAGCGAGATAATCCAATTCTGCAGAAAGCTAAGAAGGAAGCAGAAAGAGCAACCCCGAAGCACAATGGTGTTTTGAAGAAACTCATGCCAGATGGCCCCGTCTCTGTGAGTATCCCTATTTTTACACTTACAGGCCCTTGTTCTTAAAAAGCTTGTGCATTTCCTGGTGTAGTGATCAATGAACTCAAATGTGGTATCAGGTAATTACGACATCCAAGAAATCGCAAGATTTGAGTGCAAGGCGAATTAAAGTAATGCAGAATCTTGGTCTCATTGCTCCTTGTGGATCTCCATTCCATAGAAGAGAGCTTGTGTAACTAAGTCTGACTCGAGAAATCTTTTTGTTCATGCCTCTCATTCTACGGCTATGGATCCATTCTTGTAAATGAAATTTTGTTCGTTGCCAATGGCACACAATCGGGTTTTTGTGTGATGTTATTCGCATGGCGGATCCTTGTATAACACTTAAAGCTTCCGTTGTTCGGGAGGACATCATTGGGATTCAAGGAGGAATGATTTATTCTGAAAGTGCCAAGTTATCATTTCAAATTTAGCTTGAAACAAGCTTAACTTGGTCTTTTATTTTGTGGTACTGCTTTGTTCTTGTTTGTGAAGAATTCTGATTAAGAAAATGTTAGTTACATATGTATTCTTCAAGAATTTCAAATTAGTAATGCTTCAAACTCCATTCGAGAAATGAATCCATGAGAATTCATTCCACCAACTGGAACTCATTCCCAGAATGATCTGTAACCCTTATGCCTCGTTTGCTTGTCATTTAGGAACTCATTTCAGGAACTAGTTCCCTAAATTCATTGTAGAAACTAATTTTGAAGGCTTCTTGGTTGCATTTGGTTAGCATGTAACAAAATGAGTTTTGACCTAATATGTTTGTTTAAAGTAGATTTTTGTTTTAATTATAATTATTTTCATAAAATCCCTAGAGTTGGTAATTAATTTCAGAAACTGACCTACCAACCCGCCTGAATCCAACCATTTTAAATGTGTTTGGGTTGATCTGTTTATTTATTGGGTTGGGTTTAAGTTTTACCAACTTGTTTGAAAATGGGTCATTCCAAGCCCGGCATGTCTGTTACCCGACTAAAATTGTCTTTAATAAATTGATGATTATATGAAATATTTTTATTAGTTATAGGGATTTTAAAATTTATTTGTAAGTTAAAAATATTTATTTTTTCTGAAAATAAATTATATTTATTAATTAAATTATGTTTATTATTTTTTTATAATATTAATTAAAATTTAATATATGAAAGGATTTATATTTTACTTTAATATAAAATAAATAATAAATGGGTTAAGCAGGCGTAACCTGTTTATTGGCGGATTGAAAAGGTCCTACTGTATTAGCATAATCTGGGGGTACAAGGTCCCGCCAAGTCTGCATTCAAGTGTTCCTTTACTGTGTTGGGAGGATCCTCGAACACAGTAAGAGCTACATCCATCTTAGTTCCTATTTTAGCTAAACAATCTGCACATGAATTACTTTCCTTGTAAGCATGCTGGACCTGGGTGTTCCGGTTATGTGCCAACAAGGTTTGAATATCATTGACCAGGACAAAATTGACATTCCGCCTACTACAAGTTTTAAGCAAGTCTAAAGTTGCTTTAGAATTGACTTCAACTATCATACTATGAAAGCTGCGATGCCAAGCAAGATGCAGCCCTTCTTGAAGGCCCCACAGTTTTGCTCTCGTATTATCAGTTTTTTCAATGCAGCAAGCAAAATCGAACAGCCATTCTCCCGCATCATTTTGTACCAAACCTCCTGCTACAGCCTTGCCTGGGTTGCCGAGCACGCTTCTATCTGTATTGAGGTTAAACCAGCCATGGTAAAGAGTGCACCATTCGATATTATGCCCTTTTTTTTACATGAGACTTCCTTGCACAAGGGTGTTGGCATTAAAAAATTCATTGGCTTTGGCTATGATTTGTATATGGGTCTGTAGATTTTTGCTATGATTTTGGGGTTCGAAAAGGCTTTTGTTCTGCTCTAACCAAAGGTGCCAGACAACGAAGGAGAAGAGGAGGTTCCAAGGAATGTTAACTAGGATCAGTGGTCTTGGTTTCAATGTAGTTTACCTTAAGCCAAGTCCACAGATCTTGGGTAAAGAAGCTGTTGGGTTGAAACCTCTATCAAAATTGCCCCAACTTACACTGGCCTTTGCACAATCTCTCAACACATGAATAGTAGTTTCTTCATAAGCATTACAATAATGGCATATGGCAGAATTTATAAGCCTTCTAGTAAAAAGAACGCTTTTAGTTTTGATCTGGTTACGAGTCGCAAGCCATATACAGTGTTGTATTTTGGGCAGGGTGAAATTTTTTCAGATCCATGACAATGATTCGTTGCCCACATGAGAATCCCCAAGAGCAACTTGGTAAGCCGATTTCATCGTAAACTGCCCAAGGGAGTACTACCTTGTCAGATCAGGCAATCCTTTATCCCTGAATCCTTAGTAATAGGGGTGGCTCTTATCATGTCCAAAGTCTCAGTAGGTAATAGATCTTTTATGAGATCCAGATTCCATCCCCTATCCCTACCCAAGAAGTCACCAACTCTAAGGTGTTTCAAAGATTGAAGAGGTTCAGAAGTGACTTCTTCCCGACCCTCCATGCAACATTTGTTTTCAAGATCCCCATAACATGAACAATACTTCTCCAAGGATGAGAGGTATGCTTCCTTGCCAAGGAAGCATACCTCTCATCCTTGGAGAAATATTAGGATAGTCTAAACTGTCGCACAACCGTTCTATCTCAAGTGTTTCTTCCTGAAATGTGATCTGTAAATGAGACAAAGAAAGGGTCAAAGGGAGAGAGATTGAGATGTCAGGTGTGTCAATAAGAACACACACCACAAAACAAGGGAACCTCAGTGTTCGAATGACACAGGCCGTTCCTATAGGCTTTCTTGATAGGTTATCATCCTTATTCTTTCAAGTATTTGTATGTTTTACTTGAAGGTGGTCGACTCTTTTCAATGTTCCAACAGCTATTCAGATTGTGAGTAATGCTTACGAATTCTGAATTGTTCTAATTTGTGGACATGCTTTGCTATGTATAGAGAAATCATCCAATGACATCCTCTCCTGACCAAGACATATGTCAATTAGGCAATTGTCTAAAGAGAAGTTTGAAAATATTTCCATGCAGCAATGCATATCCAAGTATACGCGTTCTTAACGCGGCTAAGTTATTTCCAGAAGGAAATTGTGGTGAGTCATTCGATCAAGTGAACTTGCTCTGTGATAGGTTTCCTTAAAATCTAGAAGATCGAGGATCAGATGACACGTGTGTCATGCATAGAATTCTATAAAGCAACGTTCCATTCTTTTCACTGTCATACCTGATAAGACAAAAATCCCCTCAGATAAGATATACATCAGATATATATGTAGTTGAGGTTTTAGCACATGAATGAATTAGGGATTTACTTCAATCTTCTTTACATAAATGAGTCATTCGAACTTTTACAGATATTCTTCAGGCCTTTTTTCCATTTCCGAAGGACTTCCTTTTGGTAGTTCAATCCATACTCCTTTGACGTGTGGCAATAAAGGTAAGAACATATCCTCAAAAGACATTTTTTCAAGGATTCCCTCAAAGTTAGTAGGAGTCATCATCTGGAGGTGTTTCTTGGGTATGAGCAAAGCGTACTTCAGAGGTTTCTTTAGTAAGGACTTCTTCGAAGTCAACCGAATGCGAGGTCTATTGTGGGTGCGAGGTTTATTGTGGGTGACTAACCCTCATTTTATGTCATTCGAATGAGACATAACCCTTTAGCCATATGAAAAGGGTGACTAACGCTTAGTCTATTTGAGGGTGGTTAACCCTTGACGAATTGACCATCTCAAGGTGGTTAGCTTCTAGTAGGGATGTAAAGTAACCGCCCCTTTCTATAAGGTTTCTTTCGCTGCAGGAGTTAACTTTTTAACCAGTGGTTTAACCCTTGATCAGGACGAGATGACCGCAAATCTCATATTAGATCAAAAGATCATCAGTACAGCTGACGTGGATCAATAAGGGCAAGGGTCACCGTTCACACGGAAAAATTAATGGAAGGAGCAAGTAACTGCTTTATGTAATGTGACATATACGATTGTATCTTAAAAGCGTATATACATATTTTAGGATCACACCGCATGTCCAAAGAGATTATTTAGAACCCCGGATCGTCAATACAATTAAATCATTTTAAATTTAATTAATAACACTTCAAACTAAATAAAAAGATGAGAAAAGTCATCTTGGTGGTAAGAGGATAAGGGCGACAAAGAAGAGGTCAAATGAAATGGGAAAAGGTGATTGCTACAATGTCTTCCTCATATGTATTTAAAGGGTAAATTACATTTACCTTACCTCCCCTCTCCTGTCAAAATAACAATTTATTCCTAAGATTTGAAGGATATCTCACTCACCCCCCTTTTGTTAAGTCTTGTACACCTTCTTTTTGTCAAGTCTCTGTCCAAACGTTGAACGAAAACTGCTTAGTCAGCCAATATGAAAGGCCAAAATACCTCTTAACATTTGAATTTTTTTTTTTTTAATTTAAAAAAAAAAAAAACAATAATAACAACAACAAAGAAAAATCTCTTTTCCTACAAATCCATGGTGGGAGAAAACTCTTCTTTGATTTTATACAAATTAGTTTCAAATTCGGTTCACAAAAATAAAAGAGAAATTATTCGGATCCCTATGACACCGTAGAGATGGTCGGAGCAGAAAAAGAAATGCACTCAGTTACCTTTGAGTCCATTATATTTTTTTGATGTGTGAAGAGAGATAAGTGTAATTTATATATACATCAAACGAGGTACTGTAATTTACCCTAAAAGAAAATAAAAGGAATAAGAGAAGGATGCTCTTTTACTTTGGAGGTTTGAATTTGACTGCGATGAGCTGATAAAATATCCGTCAAAATCTTACATTGGGGTGGGTCCCACTCTAAAGGGTTACGAGAGGTAATTTGGAAAAACGACATGTGAGATTCGGTCCGAAGAGTTCACCTGAAAAAGCGAAAAAAGTGAAACTGCGTCATGTCCGTTCTAACCCCAAAACATGCCAATTGCAGTATCATGACAACGTCATCCATATCTCATTTCCGTGCTCGGCTGAGATGTCTACGAGTTCATTTCGAATTTTCGAATCGGAGACGGCAAAATTTTTGAGATAAAGACAAGGCATGGTCTCATGAAATGGGTTTATTAAAATAAGATTTTTTCAAATTGAATTTTCGATTAGTTTAAATTGGATTAACATAAATAAATATGAATTATTTTAACAAAATAAAAAATTTTAAATATGAATTAAAAGAATTATTTAAAAGTTATTCAATTAAAATTTAGTTAATTTTTAAATAAAAAATTATTTTATATTGAATAATTTCTTAAAGTGGTTGAGAACAAATAGAACTCTACCTTCCCACATGTAGATAATCCCTAATTAAATTATAAATTATTTTTATTTTAATGAAGACTCTCCCTTCCAAATTTATAAATAGGGGTAGTCCTCTCCTATGAAAAGGTCCTCTCACATTCAGAGGAATCAGATGATCACTTGAAGCCCTAAAATATAGCATTCGAGCTCGAAGATTCAAGTTCTTTATTCTCTGAAAAAGCTCAAAAGCTCAAAAAGATCCACATCAAAGTTGAAGCTTTTGGTACGTATCTTCTATAATTCTATATGCCCGAAGATCAAGCCGAAGACTTCTTCATTTTCTGAATACGCTTAAAAGCCCAGAGATCCATATCAAAGTTGAAGCTTTCGATCCATATCTTCTATAAGTCTACAAGCCCGAAGATCAAGCCGAAGACTTCACAACAAATTTTTCCCAATTCTCATTCGTGAAGTTTGCCAAATCAACTAAACTTTGTCAAGTATCAATCTCTGAATACGCTCAAAGGCCTAGAGATCTATATCAAAGTTGAAACCCTTAGTCCACATCTTCCATAAGTCTACAAACCCGAAGATCAAGTCGAAGACTTCGCATCAACCAAAGATTAAGCTATTGCAGCCCTTAGATTGAAGACACCTTGAAGCCTGGACAGAAGCTAAAGAGAAGAAATGCTGCTGCCCAGAAGGAAGAAGCCAATGAGAAGAGATACTGAAGCTTTTGTACCTTGAAAACCCGCATCCTTAAAAGCCCATAAGTCAAGGAGAAGGACTGCTGAAGTCTTAAAGCCCAGGAGAAGAACTCTTTGCAAAAAGTTAATCTCTCACAATCATCTCTACAAAGAGGGAATACACCATCACAAAGGCTCTTCTTAAGTAGAAGATCTTCACAACCGAATACACGCAAAGTACGGAGTGAAGGACACTTACATCCATCTCGAAGTTCGAGAATTACACCATTTGACTCTCGTCTGAAGCCTCAAAGTACGTACAACATTCAAGCCTGCCTAGAAATTCAAGTTCATCATTCTCTGAATACGCTCATAAGCCCAGAGATCGACATCAAGACAGAGCTTTCGACCGACATCTTCTATAAATCTACATGCTCGAAAATCAAGTCGGAGACTTCGCATCAATCCAAGATTAAGCTGTTCCAGCTCTTAAATTGAAGACATCCTGAAGTGAAGAATTAAAAAATCTTTTCTTTCGTACAAAGAAATTTCCTAAAAATTATAATCTCATAAATTTTTAATATAAATTGACTCTGTGATACAGATCTTGTCCGTTGATTTTCAATAGACAAAATTTATGTTTACACGAACCATCAGAACAGGTGATCATCGCTCACATTCGCATATAAAACAAGTAAACAAGTGGGGTCCACCTTCCATCCCCACAGTGAACAGACTCGCTCACATAGGTTTTGATAGCTATGTCAGTCATCGTATCAACATTCTGTACATCGGCGGCACCGTAACTTGCAACCTCCGATCAAAATCATTCTTCTGATCTTCAGAAGAAAGTTTAAAAAATATAAAAAGAATGTGATCAGATTAAAAGATTTTAAAAAAAAAAAATCTTTTAAAAGTAATTGACCATTGATCCAATTGATAGATTACGAATAGGGGTATCAAATCGATGGTTGTAGGTTTGATCGCCATGACCAGGAAACTGCTCTTTCTCTCCTCTGTCTCTCGTCAACCTCGACTGGGGCATTTCGTCTGATGCATGAAGCTGGACGATTTGCTGCATCGCGCATGTACCCACTGTTGAATATTTTGTACCCTACGCTGAATGCTTGTACCCTGTTATAATGCATTAGAGTACAAGCATTTCAACGCAGGTACAAACATTCTAACATACGGTGCAGCAAATCGTTTAGCTTTGTGGATAAGATGAAATGCTCTTCCTCAACTGTGAACTTGTTCGGTAGTAATGGCAAAGTAAAGGCATTGTTTCATTTGAAAAATAACGCAACATCGGTATGTTGAATCATTTGATATACATTGTTGTGCCCTTCTCTAAAAGCTTGAGTTCTAACATACGGTGCAGCAAATCGTTTAGCTTTGTGGATCAGATGAAATGCTCTTCCTCGACTGTGAACTTGTTCGGTAGTAATGGTAAAGTAAAGGCATTGTTTCATTTGGAAAATAACACAACATCGGTATGTTGAATCATTTGATATTGTTGTGCCCTTCTCTAACATGGTATCAGAGCGGGAGGTTAAGTGATCAAATTTTGAGGGCCTATATTTGTGTGTTTGCCTCGGTGCCCTATATTCTCCCACGTGCAGAGCCCCACACGTGCGGGGGGGTGTTGAACCATTTGGCATACATTGTTGTGCCCTTCTCTAACAGCTTGAGCTTTTAGAGTAAGTGGTGTTTAACACGGTAGAAAAAAAGGTCATTGAAAAGGAAGAAAATTATCTGCGATATTTTGGTGTGATATTTCTTATAGAACCAATGGAATGAAGGGTGAGGATCTTCTATGATCTGGGTCACAGGAAACCTTTGTAAACCTTACAAGAGGTTGACACATGTCCTAGGTGCTACCTGTTGAGGTAGAACCCGGTTAAAGTGGTGGGCCTCCATGCAAGTTCATCATTTTCTTAGGGTTTTAAATGGGACCTACTTGTGGACACATGTCAACCTCCTGTGAGGTTCACAGGAGGTTTCTTGTGATCCAAATCACAGAAGATCCGCAGCCTAGAATTAGATCATGGCGAAACCAGTTACCGATAAATCTAAAATCACAAGTGACAAATAAAGCCTAATTAGGCTTCCACCATAATCAGAATAATTGGTTATTAGTTTTGTTATTGTCCAAGTGGCATCATCCGAGTAGTACTATTGGAAGGACGCGGATCATCTGTTATGAGCCCCGTGATATCCAGTGTGATATGCCAAATCAACTGGAGGGAAAAAGTACCATTTCGTCCTCGATGTATTTGACATATCACACTGGTTATCACCGGGGTTCATAACAGAAGATACACACTCGTGTTAGAAATAGTCTTTCATAATAATCTGTTTGGATATCAAGAAAATCCTAAAAAAGTTGTTAGGAAAGTAATATATACAGCATACTATAAAGTAAAATGTTGGAAAGTGAAATTTAATTTTTATGAAAGCTGTTTGGTTGCAATCGGAAAGTTCATATACACGACAGAAAATCTTGATTTTTTTATTTTTTGGAAACAAAATGTGCCTGTCTCCTCAACTTTTCATTTAGGGTAAATTGCACTCACATCCCTTTGGGTTTGTCATAATGGCAACAAATATTGCTCAAACAATGTGCCTATAAAGACGACTTTCTCCCCTATAAAGACTGCTTTCTTGCATTATATGAATATTTGAATACTTAGAAAGTATGGGTTCCACAGAAAATGTTTCAATCAAACTCCCTTGATTGTAAAAAAAAGGATTATTTTTGTTTTTATAGTGAAAAAGAAAGATAAACAGGTGAGGAGAAAAACATGTTCCCCACCCTATCCTTAATCACCAAAGTTTCTTTTTTCGTGCACTTATACAATGAAGGGTAAATAAGTAAATAAAAAAATTTTCTCATTTATTTCTATTAATCAACCAACAAATTCAAAATTTTCTGTTACAGTAATAGTACAACCAAATAGCTTCCACGAAAATTAAATTTAACAACTTTCTTTATAACATACTCCTGGTTGAAATCCAAATTGAGCCTTTTATCATTTATCAATAAACGAAAATTCAAACAACAATAATTCTTTCAAATAAAAATTTAACATAGAGATTATAACAATAATATTTTAGATTTTCTCGTTGCTAACTTTCTTGATATCATCCTTACTCTTCCCTTCCATCAGCTACCCTATCAATAGCTATTATTTGATTCAAGCATCCATACGATTAACACCATTGATCTGTTCTCTAAAAATATTCCCTCACACAGCTTCTGCTTCTTACAGTGTACCTTAAGAATCTTGTTTGTAATGGGACGGTAGGATTATTATCGTTTTATGTCCGAGGAACAGTGAAAGTGAAAACACACTTTCTTTTTCTGCGATTCAAGAAGAGGTGGTCGGCTCATCAGTCATCATCATCGATCCCTATTCTCCGTTCAGAACAGCTGTCGCCTCCGCCGTAAAGCACTGCGCCGGAAAATGATTGCCCAACGTTTCGGTTTCAAACAGAAAATCAGCTGTGCTCTACGGTGTTATTTACGCTGTGGGTGGCCCTCTAATTGGTTTAAAAAATAACTCCAAGTGTGTTTTCACCCAATCACAAGCCACCCCACAGCGTTTGTTCATAGATCACAGCTGATTTGTTTTGACCTTTTCTCTAATCCTTTTTTTGTACCGTTCCTTGGTAAAAAGCTTCAGACCAAAAGTTTTTTAGCTTTTTCACTCTCGCAGTAGAAACCCTAATCATTTTTTCCCTCTCCAGTTTACACTTCACTTTTTCAACTACATCTCTTCACTTGCAAAACTGAGAAGAGTCAGCGTTTCTCCGTTTAAGGTCTCCTCGTCGTCTTCTCTGTTCTCTAGCTAACTCTTAGTGATAAAAGTTTCACGGATTTTTCGTGGAGAAGATTCAGGAAAATGTATATCGGAATCTTCTCTATTGCCCGGTTGATCAGGTTTGATACTCTCCATTTGCTTTTCAATGATCTCTTGTTTTCTTTGATATATATCGATTCTTACTTAGTTTGTTTTAAAAGAAAGGATCTCTTACAGATCTCTCTCTCTCTCTCTCTCTCTCTCTCTCTCTCTCTCTCTCTCTCTCTCTTTCTCTATATATATATACACACACACACACACACACACATTCTTCTCTTTCTAGACTCTTATCGGTTATTATTTGTTTTTGTTGTCTTTTAGAGAAAGTGATTAGCGAAGATCAAGAAACGATCGATGCTTCCCTTTCAGAGTTACTACTGTACTTCATCGAATGGAGATGAGTTTCTTCAAGGAGTAATGACTCATCGGCTGCCCGGCGGCGGTTCGACGTCGAGTTCGAGATCGACGGTGGAGGAGGAAAAAGCAGTTGCTGCATGCAAGAGCCACAGCGAGGCGGAGAGGAGACGGAGAGAGCGAATCAACGGTCACCTCGCTACCCTTCGTACTCTTCTTCCCAACACAACCAAAGTGAGTAATAATATTATCGTAATAATTGGTCGATTTGTGAGGCTATTTGTGTAATTGAATACTTTGATGATTTGATAATGGATTGGTTGCAGACGGATAAGGCGTCGTTGCTGGCAAATGTGGTTCAGCATGTGAAGGAGCTGAAGAAGGTGGCAGCTGATATGGCACTCCAGGATAGCGATGGATGCAGCAGCAGTAGCAGTAGCGAATGGCCGTTTCCGGGTGAGACGGACGAGCTGACTCTGGGTTACTACGACGAGTCCGGAGAAGACCAGAAGCTTATAAGGCTGTCGTTGTGTTGTGATGACCGTCCGGACCTGTTGTCGGATCTGACTCGGGCACTGTGGTCAGTCCAGGTGAGGGTGGTGAAGGCGGAGATGGCGACGGTTGGAGGCCGAACCAAGAACGTGTTTTTGATAAATGCTGGTGGCGGTGGTGGTGGAGGAGATAATAATGTCTTAGGGAAACTAAGACGGGCTTTGAAGGCCGTTCTCGACAAACCGGCGATGACTGCTGCGTTGGGGCATTTGGGTTCGGGGAATAAGCGACCGAGACTCTCTCTCTACCACCAACCTATTGCTAATGATTTCTAGCCGTTATTTTATGGAATTTTTTGATACACGCGTACAGATTTGTTTACTTATTGGGGTATAGGTGTGAACTGTGAACTGTGAACTGTGAACGGGAAAGAAAAGATTACGGGAAATTAATGTAGGTTAGTTAGCTTTTTTTAAAATGGTACTTGGCGTAGTGGTTTGATATTGTGAGATATGTGATTGATTTTTGTTTGTCTAATAATCAGACCGAATTGAACCGGGAAGACTGAAGCGATTAAATCAGGAATTGTTTCCGGTTCCTTACCAATTTATTTCCCTTTGATCTTGAAATCAGAACACGATGATCAGTAGTATTGTAGTAGCTACCAAGGTTTGAAATCTTGGGATCGGGGATTGGATCGGTCTTGACCGATCTCTATCTGGACCGGGGATACCGCCAGTGCTGGCGATACCGGCCGGTTTGGATCCGATACGAAAATAGATAGATTGCCTAGTTTTTTTTTGTTTAAAAAAAAAAAAAACAAATGGATCATCTGGACCGTCGGTATTGGTTGCAGGATTGGCAGCACTAATTGCTGATGGGTAGCACTGGTCATCGGACCATCAATACCGGTTAGTACCGGACTGATCCAGATCAATATCGGTCTGAACCATTTAATTTAAAAAAAAAAAAAAAAAACATTGGATCGGTTGGACCGGTCATTGGATTAGTTGTATCAACTGATCTGGACCAGTATCGGTTGGATCGATCCGATCCAAAGCCTCATGATCCAACTGTTGTATCGTGGCTTAAGATCGAACCAGTCCTGGCTGATCATCGATACAGACCAGGTGATACGGACAGAATTGGTCCAATCCTTGAAACCTCGGTAGCTAGGGAATGTGAACATGGTTCCTACTATATATATATGTAGAAAAGCTGGAATTGAAATTGTAAAACCCCATGGTTGCAGTGTAGAATGTGAACAACATGAATGATGGGCCTAAACCCATTGCAGTTCATATGATTTTTTGCTCTTGGTTATAGTATAATACATTAAATGTTTTAACTGCTGGGTTGATCCTGAATAAAAATCTCCCACACAATAATATGTAGAAATGCAAATGACAAAAGGGTGGAAAAGAAACCAAAATAAATCTCACTTATACTGCATAATTATATATGAATAATTTCATACACATCCCATCTGCATCATACAAATAAATAGATAAACGCGCTAATAAAGCTCGTGACACAGTATATTCCTGAACTCCTGACAGATCCAAGAAGTCACCCTCAAATAACATGGATGACACCATTCATATCTACTAACAGGGCATGAATTGTTCAAGGGCTAGTGGTTGAAGGGGTGGGGAGAGGAAAGGAATCGATGGAATTGAAGTTGGGATAGTCGGCAAGGGAATCGCCGGCAATGGAGGCAGTGCAACATTTGGAATAGTAGGTATGGTGGGCAAAGAAGGTAGTGATGGCAATGTAGGCATAGGGAAAGAGGGCAATTGGGTACTCGCCGGTGGCATTGTGAGCTTCGGCAAAGTAGGGATAGACGGCAAAGTTGGCAATTGGGTAGCGGGCAAAGGTGGTAATGTGGACTTGGGTAAAGTTGGAATTGTAGGGAAAGGAGGTGCAGCAGGCAAGATTGGTGTAGGTGGTGGACCCACTGGCTCAGGGCTTACATTGATACTCGAAAATGAAGAGGACATGAACAAGGATAAGATAACCAACTGGTAGAATCCATCCCTATGTGGGAATTGAGGCTTTTCAATGTTTTGAAGGCAAAGAACTGGAATGAACAGTGCAAAGACTGCAATTAAGTTGTGTTGAGTGAGGGGATAGAGATCCAGTCTTGGGCTTTATAGCTTTGATTGGTGATTTAGCCTTGATTTATTTTCGTAGGAAGCAAGACTATCATGTTAGCTCACCTCCTCGTCCATCTCTTACCAAAATTGTCAAACACATTTGTGGTTTATGAAATGAGTTGGTCACATATTAAATAAAGTCAAAAAGCGTTAGGAATATAAAATCGATTTGTGCTCGATTTTGGTTTTACAATTATAAAATCGAATTAGATCGGTTTAATTTTAGGTTGAAATCTCGGTTAAATCGAACCAAATCAAAAACCAAACCAATCTATACTCTAGTGTATATAATCTAAACCAAACCAATTCAAATCGAATTATAATCTATATATATGTCAACCCTTGTAAATTTAGATGTTTGGGAAGGACAATATTATAGAAAGTAAAGGACAATGTAAGATCGAATCCAGGATAAGCTCCCGACATGGAAAGCAATGCACATATAGACATCTTCTCAACATGGAAAGACCAATATTGGTTACTCTCCATTTACGCACAGATCCCTTGATTTGGGTTTACACGATTGTATTCCTTTAATTTAGGCTTACCAAGAATAACTCATAGGATTGT